>BQNB010120035.1:0-20708 GCA_026074375.1 Tanacetum coccineum
GCCCAAAAGTTACTGTTTAAATTAAAAGTAATTAAACTAATTAGATTTTAACCTAAATTAAATTAATTAAATTAAATAAACTAAACTGAAGTTAACTATAGGGACTAACAGTGAAAGGACAAAAGGGACTAACGAAGCAATAGGGTAGTTAACCACAGGGACTAACAAAGGTAACTAAAAAACTAGAATTTACACAAATGGTCCCTGAGGTGGACCCCGATATGCAAGCTTAGTCCAAAGTGCTTATTATCAAAAAGCTATAAAAGCAAAGTTGTTAAGGGGCTCAAGGGGAGTAACTTTTGTAAAAGCACCAAGTGCTGAATCTAACTTAATAAGCTAGAAAAGTGAGCTTTTTGGACTGCAGAAGCTTATTAAGCTTATGAGCTTATTTTTCTATCTTATTGGGATTTAAGCTGCCAAATAAGCTACAACTATGGGGGACAGTTAATAAGGAGAGGGGAATCTTAAATATAAGCTATGGCTTCCTAATAAGCCCTAAAATAAGCTGGAATTTAAATAAGCTAGGTTAACAGTTTTAAAAGAAAACAGAAAAACCTCTACTTTGCTGCTAAAATAAGCTATGCTAAAGGCATAATTAAGCTACACTATTTTGGGGGCTTAAAGGGGGGCCTAGGGGCTATACTAAAAAGCTAAAAAATTAAGTGCTTATTAAGCTAAATTCAGAGAAAACAAATGCTTAAAAGTGCTTTTTGCACCAGGGGAGGCAAGGCAGTGAGCTTAAGGGCTTTTTTAGGCTTATGCAATAAGCCTTAAGAGCTTTTTACCCAAAACCAACCACAAACAGATTAAAAGGGCATATGATTGAGCTTATTTCCAAAAATTGAGTTATTAAAATGCATTTAAACATGCTGATTTATGGTGTTGAAATTGGGGGTTTACAAAGAAATGGGGTTTAGGTTCATTGACTTTTACTTGGTCAATTTAATTGGACAGAACAAGTGGCTTTTGAAAAGAGCTAGTAACACTCAAATAAGCACAAACAAGGTGTGCTTAAGCTGCTTAAACAACTTAAGCTGTCTAACACAATGTGGCTTATAGATTTTTGACAGTTTGATCAAAGGACCTTAAAAAACTAATTTTTTTACTAAAAAGTTTGATTAAGCTAATCTAAATAAGCCCACACACTCAGCCAAGAATGGCTGAGTGCCTTTGACCCATGACAAAACTCAATTCGACCCATTTTAACTATAGTGCCAAACACCCCTTTAATTTATAATTTCGGGTTTTTTTTATCTTTTTTAGTGAAGAAAGGGCCAAGTAATGAGCTTGTAAGTAACTTTTAACAATTATTAAACCTTCTTACACACTTAAAACACAATCAAAGAGCTGAGATTTAGACTTTAAATTTTGATAATAACAATGTCAAGAACTTTAAACCTTTTTTATTAAAAACAGAAAATTTACAACAAAAACTTATAAGTAAAGCTGAATTACATTAAAATGCTTAAAAGAAAGACTGAATTTAAATTACACTAAAAAAAACATAGTAAAAGTGGTGTGTGGTTCTTCGGCTTGCTCTTTTTTCTTTTATAGCAGTCCAAAGGCATTCTTTTGTCTTGGGTTGTGTTTGCTGTGTGTGTACAATACTTCCCAAGCAATCCTAGCCTTCCATTGGCCTTACAACATTCTCAGCCATCGATGGGGGTGCGGGTTTTTGTGTATTATGATCTGGAAAAGTTATAGGGGTAATGGGGAGGTGGGAAATGGTGAGGGGTAGGCTGGGAAGTGTACTAGGGGTGGTGGTTTGGCCTAGAAACCATGGGATGCCCGGTGTGGGTTTTGGCGGTAAAGGGGTTGAGGTACAGTTATGGTTCGCGTTTAAAAGAAAAGAATGGGGAAGATGCAACTTTGGCCCTCCATCTTTCTTTCTATTTTCATTTCATCTAAGCCCCTTTTAGTTATAAAAGAAGTTTAGAAAGTGACGCTTATGGCCCCTGTGGTTTTTATAACAAAAGAATAAAAAGATTTGGCAAATTGCAAAATCAGCCCTTGCCTTTAAACATAATAAAAGAATTGCCATTTGGCAGTTTTAGTCCCTCTCTTTATTTCACCATTTTTCTTTTATAAAACTTGTTTTAAAATTGGCAATTTAGGCCCTTTTCTTTATTTTTTCATTTTTAATTATAAAACAAGGTTTTTAACATTTACATTTTTGGCCCTTGAGTTTTATAAAAAAGATGTTTTGGGCTTGGGTTTTGTGAATTGGGTGTGTATCTGGCCCAATAAGTTTAGGCCTTATGGTTATTGGGCTTTTTTTTAAGCCTAAAAATAATGTTCAGGTGGGTTTGTGTGTATAATGGCTAGGTTGGCTGTTCAAGGGCTAGGATCGGGCCTTCCCAAAGTCTTCACAGTCTCTGTCAATTGTACAACAATGGGCTGTTGACATGATTGAGGGCCCATTTGGTTCTTTCACAGTCTTCATAATTATACTATTAGGGCTTTTCCCGGCCCAACAGATGGTTTAAGATTGGCATCCAATATTATTCCTTTCTTCATTCCGCTATTCCGTGTTTGACTGCTGATTCTACTGTATGACTCTGACTATGGCAATTTTTATGGACTTTGGGCCTTGATTTTGCACAAAGTCTTTTCATTCCAGCTCAGTTTTGTCATTTTGGCTCTATTTTCTGTCTTTTGTTATAACTCCATTCCTGCACAATACAAATGCAAAACAAACTATAATTTGCAGTTTTTGTCTGTTTTGGTCATTTAAGAAGCTCGATTTTAGAGGTAAAAGATAGTGTAAATAAGCACATACAATCCCCACAAACTAAGGTATTGTGTGTCCACATGCAATGTTATGAAGTAAACCTGTAAGCGCCCCTTTTCAACCAATTCTGAATTTACACTAACTACAACGAATATTTTTGGATTTTTCTCATTTTTTTAAACAGAGTTAGACTTTCTTATATGTATTAATACATAAGGATCATAGAATGAGAAGCCGCCCGTAGAGTGATCTACGGATGATCCTGACTGTATAAATTCATCATCCTTGATTTTTTCAACAAAGGTTTTAAGCTAAGCAATTAAACAAGATCATTGTTGATATAAGTTTAATGTTAAGCCCCATAACTTTGAATTGTGAATTTTCAACTCCCAACATGGATATACGATTGAATGTGTGTACTACATTTTATTTAACCCTAGACCAACTTATTTTCATATCAATAATTCAAAATGAATCATGACTCAAAGCAACAACTTATTAAGACTCGTAAACTATGATTTCGAGATTTAAACTTAGAACTTTTTGCACATTTTCTCAACATCATAATCATAAGTTCTTAAAGCTAGGAAATGCGTTGCTTAGTTTGAAAACCCCTACCATCCGTGGTTAAACGGAGTAGGATAATCACCGACCAACGACCGATGTTCTTAGTTTGAAAACCCACCCCGTTGCTAACGTAGTGGGAAATCACATCAACACCTTATTCCTAATATGGCTAAGGATGGGTCTTAGTTTGAACCCTCCCCTAGACCTTTTCTTTCCCAGTGAGATATCAACACACACCATAATCTCTAGAAGTAAAGACCGTCTAGATTGAACCCCACCTCGGCTGGTTAACGGAGTAGATATCACGACAAAAAACATCTTTTACTTTGCTCCAATAAATATCAACTGCATGCTTCATTGGCAAAATTTCAATATTATGCATTTTGCATTCACATTTCATTCATGCTTTCTTTGGCATTTATCTTTAAATTACTACAAACTCGCTTAAAACCAGTTACAAATTTTGAAGCTTTTTTTCTGAAAACATCGATTGCACTTAGTTTGAATAAAATTGAGTACTTATGATTTGGTGGTATTAGAAATTCACGGGAAGAGAACAACACAATTACTCGTGATAAGTTTTTAGAATAATCTTGCTTATTCCCATAAACTTATTTTTTTAACTCTATCCTTTCTCGTTCTTCACATTATAAAAATTTAAAGCAAATAATTCGTGAAAGCTACGGCTTAAAGGGAACTAGCTAGGGCTCAACACCCCGATCGAGTCAAAAATTTATTCTTATCAACTAAATCCCAAAAGAAAAGCAAAACTACGACAAAACACTTATATATTTTTGAAAATTTTCACTTTTTTCATTCTTTTTGGTATTTTGGTGAGCAAAAACTGTTTACCGTGGTAACATGCTAGCAGCAACAATCAAATCGAAGATACCCCTACCCCAAACTAGAACTAAACATCGTCCTCGGATGTTTTGAAAGGGTATTTACATTAATCCTAAGGCCATTTATGAGGTATGCCAAAAGATAAAACGTTAGTCGATAGGATATCGGGATTCCCAAATTGAAGCTGAGGATGTGAAACTCTTGATGAATGACAAACTGAGAGTCTTCACAATCCGGGCAATCCTGGACAATAAACAATAACAACAACATGGAAAACACGGGTAATGGAAAAGATAAGCTATTTTACAAAATAACAACACTTATTTATATCACAACTACGGATAAGCATGGCGGTTGCCTCCCACGAAGCTCTAGTTTTAGGTTCGCGATGCTTGACCCATCACAAGGGAATTTAATGATCCTTGGGAAAGTTTGGGAGATCTGGAACTACCAAGTTGGTATGTTCCCTCCAAAGAAGGCTTGACGCGATGACCATATCACTGTAGAAAATTTTGGGCCCGTTGCTTGAGAAAGCTCAACAGTGCCGTACGGTAAATACTCTAGATGGGAAAAGTGCCATTCCAACGGATTTTAGTGCCCGAGAAAATCTTTAATCTGGAATTAAAGAGGAGGACTCCGATCACAATGTTGAAAACAACGTTTTTGATCTTGAGTCATGGAGCCTCTTTGTTTTGGCCTTATAGAACAAAGAGTCTCATAGGATGATCACGAAGTTCATTAAGTACATTGAGTTGACTTGTCCGGGAAACCACCTCGTAATTACAGGATCCAAGTTTGCTTGCATTAAGGCCATTAAGGCTTTGTGCTCAAGCCGATCGGAAGATGGCATGCCTTTCCATACACAAGCTGTAAGGGAGTACACCACGATTGGGTGTTTGTAAGCCCTGTGCGGAAAGCCCATAGTGCATCATCTAGTTTGCCGATCCAGGGAGGGCACGGTTTTTCACCTATGGTCCTTTCAAGGATTCTTTTCAAACCACGATTGATACTTCACTTATGCCCACGTTGTTTTGTGGGTGATACGGGTGAGAGACGGTGAGTAACTCCATATTTCTTCATGACCTTTGCAAACTGTCCATTACAAAAATGGTTCCGCGATCCCTTTATATGATAGCACGGGGAGCACCAAATCTGGCGAAGAGTGATTTCAGAAATTTGCAAACACGACTCGGGGCATTCAGTTGGTGGGGAGATGCCGTTCGCTTCAAACCCCAATTTGACAAATAGTCGACTGCCACTATAAATACTTGTTTCCTCGTGAAAGACGGGAACAGGCCCCATAAAGTCGAGCCCCAAATGTCAAAGATTTCACAGACCTTGGATGGAGTTTTGAGGCAATCTCATCATGTTGTGAATTTTATTCCTTTTGACGTTGGCACGGGTCACAGGTCTAGACAAACTCCTGTGGCAATCTTATACGATGGTGGGCCAGAAAACCGAGTCCAAAGATCTTTTTGGCTGTGAGGTTTTTGCACCATGATGTCCCCCGGAGTCCATTGTGCAAGCTGATAGAAATCCTCAAGAGCTTCATGCCGTGCCACTAACAATCGCCTGAACAGCTTGATCCGCCCAAATTTTAAACAAGAGGAGTCGTCCCATAAATAGTGTTTTAAACTCTTTGAAAACTTGTTTTTCTCTGCAGGGTCGACATGCCCTTCACAATGTATCTAACCCGCGTGGTAATTTGCAAAGTCGGCAAACCACAGGGGTTTCTAGAATCTCCACGAATGGTCACCATAATTTAACGTCTCAAGAGGAAAACTTTTCATTTACTCTTTAGATCATTGACGTTTCATACGGTTTTTCCAAAAACTGGACAGATGATCGGCCCCCTGCGAGTCTCGCTCCTTTAGTATCAATAACTTTGAAGTCAAATTCTTGGAGGAGGAGAACTCCATCGGAGCAATCTCGCCTTGGCATCCTTTTTTTGCAAAGAGATACCTTAGGGCGGAATGGTCCGTATCACAAGATGCTTTTTGTTCATGGAATGAGGTAAAGACCTGAATTTCCTCGAAAGCAATACACTATGGCAAGTAATTCTTTTTCAGTCGAAGTGTAGTTCGTGTTGTGCATCAATCAAGGTCCTTACTACATAAGTGGATAGGCCGTAAAATTTTCTTCATGACGTTTCCCCAAACATGCACCCTATGGCGAAATCGCATGCAATCGCACATAAGCTCAAATGGAAGGTCCCCAGTTTTGGAGCAATTCAAATTGGAGCTTCGTAAGTGCTAATCATTCAAATGTTTGGAAAGCTCGAAATGCAGTCATCGGAAAAGATGAATTGAGTAATTCTTCACAGAGATGGGTCATTGGTCTGGCTATGTTTGAGAAATCCCAGAATGAACCGCCGTCAAAACCGCATGACCGGAGAAAACTCCTAATTCCTGCTTTGACGGTGGTGGGATTGAGGTAATATTTGCAATGACATCGATTTTGTGCATTGTCAAACCTCAATCCCTTTCTTAGAAATCTTATGGCCGAGGACAATGCCTCTTTACCATAAACTGGCTCATCTCCCAGTAAGACTTAAGTTGGTGTCTTCACACCTTTGAAGCAATAGGTCTGAAACGTGAAGGCGTTTTTTTGGAAAGAATTCCGAAATAAAGACCGAGAAGTCGTCCATAAAGACTTCCGTCGTCTTCTCAACCATTGTCATGAAAGATTGCTAACATACATCGTTGAAAACTGCCCTAGCATTGCATAGCCGAAAGGCATGCGACGGTAGCCAAACGTTCCGTATGGGCAAGGAAAGTATCTTTTTCTTTGATCACGAGGGGGTCAACGGGGATTTGGAAATAACTGGAGAAACCATCGAGGAAACAGTAATAAATTCAATTCCCTGCTAATCTCCTCAGCATTTGGTCCATGAACGGTAGAAGGGTAAGTGGTCTTTGCAGTGGCATCATTTAACACACATAGTCAATGCACACCCGCCATCCCGGGATAACCAAACGTGGCTTGGAATCAACTCATTTTCCTCGTTCACTACCACAGTCATTCCTCCCTTCTTTGGTACACAATGTACCGGGCTAACCCAGGGACTGTCGGAGATAGGGTAAATCAATCCAGCTTCGAGAAGTTTTTCAAACCTCCTTTGGGTAGGAGGGTACATCGGATTTTTGGAATTTACGCTTCTTGAAGTTGGACTGCTAGTCATAGTCCTCTCCATAAGAATCCTTGTGGGTACAAATCCGGGTTGATACCTGAATGTCAGAAAGTTTCCAAGCGAGAGCTGCGCTTGTGTGAATAACTTTAGCACCTTTACGAGAGCCGTAAATTTTCCTCAACATCCCAACTCTTAGCCAATAATGACGGCAACTTGTTGTCCGCCGCTCACAAAAATGCATACTCAAGATGGGGAGGCATTATCCTTGAGTTCAAACCTCGGGATGGGTTCATGTAACGAAGGTTCAATGTTTTAGGCTTCACAAGTTTGAGCTCTTTCCTACCATCCAGGCATATATTGTTTATGATTTGGGAAGCGGGGGTGGTGGTCACTGATCAATAATTTCTTCTTCTAGCAGCAGGATGTCCCCCTCGAGATCAATAGTAGAATGGATTATATGCTGGACAATCCCGGAATCATCCGCCAAAGAACCAAACCAAGGAAAGAGTCGCTTCCTTCGATAAGCAGGAATCACTATCCCCAAATGGAGTATAGGGTAGGAGAAGAAGTACAACAATGGATCATAATACGGAGTCGAATTT
Source organism: Tanacetum coccineum (assembly GCA_026074375.1). Classification (NCBI taxonomy): domain Eukaryota; kingdom Viridiplantae; phylum Streptophyta; class Magnoliopsida; order Asterales; family Asteraceae; genus Tanacetum; species Tanacetum coccineum. The sequence continues at coordinate 7,874 of BQNB010120035.1, forward strand.
CCACTCGCGATTAATATCAGTGAAACAAGAACTTCCTGAGAGTATCCTCACAAAAGGCCATATCAATGACGTCCAATCTGTTTTGCCGTCATGTAGTGAACTAATGGCCGAGTATCTCGAAGTCTGATCCAAATTGTAAGTGATGGCTTCACTTCCTATTCTAAGAGTTAATTCACCCTTGTGCACATCAATCAAAGCACGACTGGTTTTTAAGAAGCACCTCCCGAGAATTAAAGGGACTCGGGGGTCTGGCTCAAAATCTACAACCACAAAGTCGGCTGGAAAGTGAAATACACCAACTTTAAACTGGAAATGTCTTTGCAATTCCATTGGTTTAGAAATTGATCGATCCGAAGTTCGAGAAGTCATGCAAGATTGGAGTAAGATCAGGAAGTGAAAGCTTTTCCCCAACTGAAAAATGGCATTAGATTACTGCTAGCGAACCAGAGATCGGCTACATGCTAAGCATTCATCCATCCCTGTAAATTCACAAGGAATCAGGAACTTGCCGGGGTCTCCAAGTTTTCTGGTAACTTGTTCAAGATGACCGCCGAACAATGTTCATTCATGGCGACAGTTTCGCGCTAGACAAGAAGGTTCATTGGAAGTTCGAGCCACCTTCAGTAGGTTTTCTCTTTATACCCAAGTAAGTTTCTAGAGTCGAGGCAAATTTGGGCAACAAAACAAAGAGCATCCGTAAAGCTAATCTCGAAAAAACCATCTCTTTGTAGATTTCATTCATATAGAATTTGTCGATTTGTTTCATTAGCTTGATTACGGCTCTTTTCATTATCACGCCGTCGAAGGAGATGGAGAAGAGAAACTGAAGGTTTAGTGTTTGGCCACGGTGAGCAACAACGAGAAAGGACAACATGGGCTCAAAAACTGGAGTTTGTGATTGGGTTCAAGGACCTACCGGAGGTTGGACGGGTGCAGTACTTTGTGAACAAGAAGGGTGCACTTGGTCTTTTGTCACCTCGGGTATTGGTTTCACTACTGAAGACGTAGGAATTGGAGGTCCTTGATATGAAACACCGCTTCGGGTAGTGATACCCTTTATTCTCTCTAGGGTTAGTAAACTGGTTACCAGGGAAGAGTCCCTGACCCTAAGTAAAAAGAGAAGCGTTAATGGCGTTACAAACTTAGCCAACATACATCCAGATTTGCATTTGATTATTCAATTGTTTGTTTCGATTTGCAATGCTCTGACCCTGGTTTTGAGTATATTTTTGCATTTCTCATGATAGCATCATTAGCCTTGACGTATTGTCAAATCGTTTCTTGGTGACTCAGTCGTGTACTGAGGAACGGGGGCTTGATAAAGCTGAGACTGATAACTGGGGTCTATGAAGTAATTCTGACTGAAATTGACTGGTTAAAATTCCCCCTCATGTTTTTGGTTAAATTGCACTTCGCGGCCGGTTTTTGGTTAAAGTTATTCCCCCGATTGAATTGTTATGCATTATTAGCTAGAGAGTCTGAAAGGGAGTGTGAAAACTGGAGTCCTAATATATTTGCAAACATATTGAGCGGAAAATGGAGCTTAACTTGGTTTAATTAGCTTCACCCAGCGCTTGTGACACATACGTCAGAAAAGTCTTGTCCCGATAAACGTTGCCATGATTGGCGTGGACAGTCTGGTGAGAAACGGCACCACCACAAGTAAACAACAACTTAGTCTCGAACTGCTTATGACAGGTGCAAGGAGCTGGAGCAGGAGCAGAAGCTTGGTTTTCCTGTCTAAGAGCAATGCTCGACAATATCCTTAAGATCCAGCAACATCAATGAAACAGCTTGGGAGGTAAGAGTTTCGTGACTCTACCTTGGCAACAACTGCCTTAGCTCGTGTTTGAGAACGAACTTTAGGACTTGCTCTCGTGATTTTTAAAATATCGCGAGGCATATTGTCCAAAGTTCCACCTGCTGCGGAGTTCATGAATCTTGATCAGTTAATTTTTCAAAAGAGCATATATATAATGTATCAAGTTGATGCAATCTGAGAATCCCTTGGTGTGGACATCCCTAGATAGATCATTGAAACGATCCCAAGCATCATAAAATGATTCATCGAACCATTTGCAGAAATCTGGTTGTATCCTCATTGCGAAGATTCGTCGGTTTAGAGGGAGGAAAAACTGGTTATGAATTTTGGATACAAGATCGTCCCAAGTTTGAATAGAATCGAGGGGGTTCTTTTTCCAGCCATATCCCGGGCTCTCCCACGATAGAGAATAGGAAAAAGCATAAGCCTTACATCTAGCAATTGGAAACATTGGGGACCCTCATTGAGGAGGTGAACTGTTGAAGTAACGATATGACATGCGGGTCTTCTTTGTCATACCGAACAGAACTGTTTTGTTTCTGGACAAGAATGATATAGCCCAGCCTCCTCTAATTGTTTGCCACAATTTCAGGCATAAGGATTGCGTCATCGTACCCCTCGTGGTTGCTTGAGCAATTGAGCCTAGTTCGAGTTCTGCCATTGGCTCTACGGGAGGAATCTTCCGAAAATGGTATTCTATACGCAGAGGTTCGAAAACAACTGGTGGTTCTTCTGGTGGAAGGAGTGATGCTGCTCACTGGTCTGAGATTCAGTGCGCATGCAAAAATGGAAATAAAAAAGAAGTTACACTAATTTTTTAGATTTTTGGATGTTAAAAGATATTCACAAACAATTTAAACGACAGGAAAGAAGAGATAGACAACTTAAGCCAAATAATCGATCTTACTTCACGGTAGCTCTCAGAATGAAAAACGCACAGGTGAGCGGAGGAGTAGGAATAGCGCGAAGCTTATTTCTCCTTTCGGGTCGTAGTTCCTAGGAACAACCCTCCTTAAACCCACTTTATAGTTTGTCAATCAGAATGAGGTGAGCCGTATATCGTAAGTGACACAGAATGGCAAGTTTTAAATCTTTGGTTTCGATTGGAACTCAGTATTTCACCGGAAACTAATATGATAATACAACAGTGAGAATAATATATTTTGGTAGTAAACCAATTAGTGAATTTTAAATTTTTATGGACAATTTTTTATTTTTTTGATTTTTTTGGTTTTTTTAATTTTTTTATATGATATGTACTAATAAAAAGAAAAGAAAAATATTTTTGTGTTTTTTTAATATGAATATAACAAAGGACAATTCAGATCAAAGTCGGATAGAAATCGTAGCAAATGCCTCCCCGGCAACGGCGCCAAAAATTGATTCGTGGTTAGGTATACACTTATATAGCAACCCTAATACAGATCCTAACCGAATGCCCTTGACCAAGGCAAAAGGTCAAATTCCACAAAAGGATAAAATACACAAGATAGAATCAATGATAAAAAGATTCCGGAAGAGATATTCCCGGGTCGTTTGTCCCAACGAGGCTGCAATTGAAGGTAATCCTGGTTTGATGAGAAATTGAATGATGGAGAATATTTAGATATGATGGAAACACTGATATAATTACAACTAAAATTTAATAAATAAAACCTAATTTAATCTACGGGAAACAGATATAGGAAATGGTGATCTTAAAAACTACGGGAAACAAAATTAGTTATAGGGAAACCAAAGTACAATTTATAATAAAAACGGGAAAACAAAAATAGTTATCTCGGGAAACCTAATATTAAAGATTAAGAAAATAAATGCTAAATTAAATAAAAATTAATTTTAAATTCTAATTAAACTTAAATTTGGAAAAATAAAAAAAACTAGAATTAAAACGGAGGTCGTTGAACATGTAAAACGAAAAGAACCGGTAAAACGCACCCGTAAAAACGGGTCTAAGACTGAAATTTAAGAAAAATTAAGCCTACACTAAATTTTATATTTTTCCTACACACTAAATGACAAAAGAAAATTTTATAAAAAAGAAAAATATTTTTTTATTAATTTTTGGATTTTTTATGAATTTTTAAAGATTAATAACTAATTAAAACTAAGAAAATAGAAAAAGACAAAAAATAAAAGTTATAAAAATTCTGAAAAAATAAAATTAAATAAAGAAAAAGTTAACAATTCTAAAAATATAAAAATGCCCAAAAGTTACTGTTTAAAATTAAAGTAATTAAACTAATTAAAATTAAACCTAATTTATATTAATTAAATTAAATAAACTAACAGCAGTTAATTATAGGGACTAACAGTGAAAGGACTGCAAGGACTAACGAGGAAACAACAAACTAACAAGGGGAACTAACATTGTTAACTATAAAAGAGAAATTTACACTAATGGTCCCTGAGTTGGACCCCGATTACAAAGCAAGTCCAAACAGCTTATTATCAAAAAGCTATAAAAGCAAAGTTGTTAAGGGGCTCAAGGACAACATTTTTCTTAATAAGCACACTAGCTGAAATGAACTTAATAAGCCAGAAACTTAAGCTTTTGAGGCTGCAGAAGCTTATTAAGCTTATGAGCTTAATTTTCTTTCTTATTGGGATTTAAGCTGCCAATTAAGCTACAACTATGGGGGACAGTTAATAAGGCTATGGGGAGTCCTAAATATAAGCTAAGGAAATCTAATAAGCCCTAAAATAAGCTGATCTATTATTAAGCTAAAATGACAGTTTATAAAAAACAGAAAAAGGGGAATTTTAAGCCTATAATAAGCTAACAAAATAAGCTTACTAACTAAAATAAGCTGCTAATCCTAAGACAACTACCTATAAGCTATGTTTAAAAGCAATAAAAACCTATGGCTTAATGTTAAATAAGCTAGAAAAGTGGGGCTGAATTTAGGGTCTAGCACCAGGGGAGGCTAGGCAGTGAGCTTAAGGGGTTTTTTAGGCTTATCAAAATAAGCACTCAAGGGCTTTTTACCTAAAACCAACCACAAACAGATTTCTAAGGGATGATATTGAAACTTATTTCCAAAGTTTTTGAGTTTATAAATGAAGAGACTTAAACCTCTGATATTAGGGCATAAAAATGGGGGTGTTACTAAGAAATGGGGTATAGGTCATTGACTTTTACTTGGTTCAAATTAAAGGGACAAACAATGCTCTGAAAAGAGCTAGGTAACACCAAATAAGCACAAACAAGTGTGCTTATGCTGTCTACACAGCATAAGGTTTAGCTCACTTTGTGTCTATAAAACTTTGACAGAAGCAAAGGAGCCTAAAAACATATTTTTTAACACTAAAAATTATAGTTAAAATGGACCTAATGACCCACACCACAGCCAAGATCGGCTGAGTGAACATGACACCCACAACACATATCCATATGATCCCGTTTAAGATAGTGGCCAAACACCCCCCTTTATTTATAAATTTGGAATTTTTTATAGCCTTTTTTTTAAAAGAAGTAAAGCTAAACAGTTAGTATTAAGTATGAGCTTAAAAACAACATTTTACACATGGTTTATGCAAGTTAATAACTAGAATTTATTTGCTTAAATTACACTTCAAATTTTGATAAAGACAATAACACAAAAAACTCTTATCTTTTATAAAAAATGCAGAATATAACAACATAAAAAGCTTTAAAACAACTAGTATAATAAATCTAAATGGCAAACTTAAATAAATTTTACACTAAGAAAAGGAAAAAACAGGGGATAATACGTATAAGTGGCTTTCTCTTCTCTTTTATAGAAGCTCAGAGTCACCTTTGTCTTGGGGTTGTGTTGCTGTGGTGTGTACCAATACTTCCCAAGCAATCCTACCTTCCATTGGCCTTACCAACATTCTCAAAGCCATCGGATGGGGGTGGGCGGGTTTTTGTGTATTATGATCTGTAAAAGTTATAGGGGTAATGGGGAGGTGGGAAATGGTGAGGGGTAGGCTGGGAAGTGTACTAGGGGTGGTGGTTTGGCCTAGAAACCATGGGAGAGGGAGGTATGGTTTTGGCGGGTAAGGGGGTTCGAGTACAGTTATGGTTCGCAGGTTTAAAAGAGAAGAATGAAAAAGATGCAATATTAGCCCCTAATCTTTGGTTCTCTTTTCATTCCATTATAAGCCGAAAAAACAGTTATAAAAGAAGTTTGGAAAGTGACAGATTTGGTCCCCGCGTTTTATAACAAAAGAGTAAAGAAAGGTTTGGGAAATTGCAAATCCAGCCCTTGCCTTTAAACATAAATAAAAGAATTGCCATTTGGCAGTTTTAGTCCCTTTCTTTATTTCACGATTTTTCTTTTATAAAACACTTTAAAAAATGACAGTTTAGCCCCTTGAGGTTTATAAAAATTGTTTCTGGGCCAGTAATGGGCTTGGGTTTGTATATTTGGGCCATATTGGGGATTATGGCTTGTATTGGGCCCAATTGATGAGTCCTGGGCCCAATAAGGTTTAGGCTTATGTTATGTGGGCCTTTTTTTTAAAAGGCCTAATAGAGGTCAGGGGTGGGGTTTTTATGTGTGATAATAGGCTGAGGTTGGCTGTTCAAGGGCTAGTATCCCGGGCCTATCAAAGTCTTCACAGTCTCTGTCAATTGTACACAAATGGGCTGTTGTCATTGATTGAGGGCCCATTTGGTCTTCACAGTCTTCATAATTATACTATTGGGCTTTCCCGGCCCATCAGATGGGTTAAGATTGCATCCAATAGTATTCTTCAGTTCCGGCTCCGGTTTGACTGCTGATTCTTCGAATTGACTCTGACTTTGGCATTTTTGACTTTGGCCTTGATTTTGCACAGTCTTTTCCATTCCAATGCTATTATTGTCATTTTGGCTCTATTTTCTGTCTTTTTGTGATAACCACTTCTGCACAATACAAATGCAAAACAAACATATATTTGGCAGTTTTTGTCTGTTTTTGGTCATTTAAGCTCGTTTTTAGAGGTAAAAGATATGTGTAATTAAGCACATATCAGGGTGTCAAAAGCCTAGTCACCTAAGTCATTTGGCTGGGATGTGCTGAGAAGAAAGTTGCTACATGGAATTATCTCGCCTTTGAATCTTGAAATTATTAGTTTAACGGGAATTCCAAGAATTTTGAAATCGAAGGTACGGTGAGTTCCGATACTATTCTCTGTGGGGTGTCAAAAGCCTAGTCAATTAAGTCATTTGGTTGGGATGTGCTGAGAAGAAAGTCGCTACATGGAATGATCTCGCATTTGAATCTTGGAAAGGTCGTTAAGCTTAGTATCAAATTTAGACGGATATCAACTTTCATAAAATGTCGATTGGATGGTCAACATTTCGAAATTAGCACATTCACACCAACAAACAAAAACTACTTCTAAGGAACTGTTGAACTGATAAGAAGGATGGGTGAAACGAGGATAGGTCCGAAACTACCGGGAGCGAAAAGTTAGCTTAGGCTTACACAAATTGCAAATATGAGTAGTGTTAGCATTTTATGCGTACTTTTGTGCAACGTTAGTAATTGTTCAAGCTTAGTTTGGGAGTAGTAAAAAGAGGATGCCGATTATTATCTCCTAGAGGCACCCAGTTTGTGTGCTTCGCGTTCTTAAGCTTTGTATATATATTGAAAATAAAGTCAAGCATGGCGGGTCACAAATAAAATTTTATCTATCCAGGAATAAGGGTCACTCTCGAAACAAATAATTTTTATTCCCTCTTGATAGACCTTTTCTGTTCTTGTATGATGTGAGGGGTTATAAGTAAAGGGGGGTTAAAATTATTTCTTTCCGGGCGTGTATAATAAACATTGCGTGTGGGACCAACAATGGCTTAGTGTGGGGGAATTTGATGTGTGCTTAAACACACATCTTTTCTACCCTGGAAAACGCTATTAATCGGACTAAAAACCATAAAATGTGTGAAATTATATTGCAAATATGCTTGGTATGTGTTTTTATGTCTTACATGTACAAAGGGTTGAAAACGAAGCAAAAACGGAGACTTTCGGTTAAGATTTAAAGACGTTTACGCGTTTTTCGAGATCAAAACGAAGTTGTTAATATTTCCTGAGCATCCATTGGAAAGAGCACGAGATTTTGAGTCCGACGGTGCCTTCACTTCTTATTGGGCCGGCCCGACACCATTTTTATGGTTCGAACCGACCCATATACTTAAAAGGCTAAAATATTACTACAATGCTCAGCCCAACACAAGAAGTTCAAACTCTCGGCCCCAGATACCAAAGCCCAATTCAGAAAATAAAGGAAAAGCCCATTTGTTCTTGCTTTAGATTAAGGCAAGAATAAAAGGAATAGGAAGCAGCAGACGTGAGATCTATCTATATCTTATCCATCCTATATGCAACAAAATATCGGGATGTGAAATTACAAGATTGCCCCCCCCCCATTGGGCTATATATATCCAACGCACCAGTTGATGTTATGGATCTTTTTTTCCATGCAATGCAATATTTTTCTTCCATAGATTTTTAGTTAAGCTTATTTATGCATTAAATTTCAGCTTACTTAACTAGCTTATATTTGCTTATTTACCAGCTTATTGTAAAGGATCAATGCTTATTTAATGAATGAAGATTGTTATTAGACTTGTGCTTATTCTCTTCCATCTCCTTTTCTTTTTTTGGGTTTGAATCGTTAGCTAGCTTATTTCCTTTGCTCGAATAAGCTATTTAGCTTTATTCTTTTCCTTTGTTTAAGCTCGATTCGAAAAGAAAAAAGTGGCCACGAGTATTCATTTACTCGGCTTATTTCGATAACTCTAGGACCATTATATTTTCGAGAGCAAAGTAGTGCTAGTAGCTTATTATAGATTAAAACTCTTTAGCTTAATTGTTTCGTTTTTAGCTCGATTCGACTGTTACAAAAGTCGGCGACGAGTATTGAGTTACTCGGCTTATTTCATTAAGCCTTTGACCCACTTTACTTTTTGAGAGCATTATAGGTACGGTTTGATATAAGCTTTTCTTAAAGGCTTATTTTCTCTACGAGCTTTTAGCTTATTGCATAAGCTTTCTTTTCGTCATAAGTTAGAACAAGATAAGTTGTCAAGTTAGGTATGTTAGGATAAAATCGAATCAGCATGATATCAATTTGAGTATCTTACGATCATTGTAATTTATCAAAATACTTTTTCCTTTATTAATCCATAATTTTATATTTCACTTTTTAAGTTTCCAACAATTATATAGTAGTTAATTAAGATACAAGAAATGATCATAAAATAATGAAAAACGTTTTTAAAGGTTTAAGGTAATGTCGAAATGTGTTCACAGCTTTTTTTTCAAAATTTCTAGTTTTGAAAGAGTACTAGTAGGTTTTGGGCTTGGTCCAATAGTTTTATTAAAACAGTAGGTAAAATTTTATAAAAACAGTTTTATAATTTTCGGTTTAGTAAGTTTAAAAAGATATTAAGAGAGTTGTCATGCTTATTGATATTTGTTTTAACCTTGCTTGTTTTGTTTGGCGACATTTCGGTTCAACTCTTTGACGTGGAGCTTAAGGGTCTAATAAGCTAACTCAATATCTCAAGTTTAAAGTTCTAAGCTCCTAAACTTAAGTATTTTGGTAGATTATTAGATTGGGTGGTTATAATCATTTCGGTTTCGTCATTCGGGTTTTATCTTCTCATCTCTTCTCTTTTCAATTTTAATATAGTTGTTTATTGCTTAAAATGTCTTGTTTGATATTTAGTATGATTAGTGGTAGATTTGTTATGCTTGTTGAGTGAGTTATATTAAGTGAATTAAGTGTGGACTTATAAAAGTGAAAATATTGATTAGTGATTTTTAAATTGCTTAGATTAGTGTTTTGATTATTCAAACGGGCAAAATCCGTAAGAGTGATTAGGCATTAATTTAGTAGTTTAATTCTTGATAAAAATTGTTTTCAATAGAAACCAACGGTGTGAGGGGATAACTTTTTAGACGATATTGATTCATCAATAAGGACTTAATTATATATTAAATTCACACTTAAGGATCTAAACATTTCACTTAGGAAGCATATCTTTTTATATATATCTTTTCGACTAGTTGTTTTGTTCTTGATATTTAGTGTTATCTTCTTTGCTATTATTATATATTTAGTTTAAAATAAAAAAAACCAAAAATATATGGCAATCAAGCATCCAATTTGTAACTAAAACGTTTTTCTCCATTCATCTCTCGTCGTGGATTACGACTCCGGAAGATTAGATTTTTACTTGTCCTCAAGTGATTATTTTATCTATACGGGAAATACTTATATTATATTCGACTCGTTTTCGAACGAATCAGCCGCATTATGCCAAACACTCATATAACCATCTAATGCTTTAAAATATGAAAAATACACTAATACTTGTGAACACCATTTATAGCCGAAAACAAAAAATGCATAATTTCAAAGTAAATGAGTAAATAGGCTTTGAAAAATTATGTGATGAGGGAAGCTGCCTAAACTGCCAACTAACATATTTAGACTATAGATGGAATGAGACTTGTTCGATATAGTAAGCGAATGGTATGCTAAAAATACAATTAAAAGATTAATCCTTACCTCTTTCTCAAAGAACCCTGAAAGATCCAAGGATGATGACATTCCAATGAGTTTAAAAGCATATTGTAGGTGAATGTGGATCCTTATCTGAATCCATGGGCTGCAACAACCAAAACAACATTTAGAAAAATCTAGGTTTTCAAATATTTCGAAAAAATGAAGCACTAATTGATTTCTTACAATCTCGTGTAATGATAAAGCTTCATCATCAATAAGTACATTTTCGTCCCCTGAAATCCATAAGACTTCGTATCAAACACATGTTATAGCCTGGTTACTATTTCGATTATCATAAAACAAAAATAAAATATATGTGCAAAAAACATCAATTCCCACTTTGTTAAACACAAATCAAATAAAACGCCCATTTTTGTAACCCGATTTTTGCAATTTTTTCAACAAATTTAAGTTACGAAAACACTTTTACACCATGGCTTATCAGACCGACCTTGTGGCTTATGTAAGTGCATAAGCTCACATGGCTAGAAAATGAGCTTATGAGCTTTACAAATTGTATATAACCTCATAAGCCCCAAAAATAACTTAATCCAAACATCACGTGTCCTTTCTAGATCCCAATGATCGGCAAATAAAATTGAAAATCCACAAATCTAAACACAGTTAAACCTAAACCCATCTAATGATCCAACTCCAACTTAATTAAGCCCTAATTCTCTCAAACATCTACACTGATTAGTTAAAACTACAACAAACCCGCTTGACAAAAACTAACAAAATGCAACAAAAAAATGACAATATGAAAGCCACACATAGCGGTTACCTGATATTGACTTTAATACGGCTAACGGTGATGAAGATCCTGATTGTTAGTGAAAATATTACGATATTTAATCTACACAGTCTCATTTGTCTTGTTGATGACAAATATGTAAGTTGTAATACATAACGTAAAGTGTACAAGTTACTCGTAATCATATTTTGTCTCAATATACATCAACACATCCCCACGTCTCGATTCCTAGTATGTTACAACACAGTTCGTACATGTTTGTTATGTTGCATTGTGATTAAACCTCATTTCATTTTTTGCATTTATAAGTATTTTTATAAGTAACCAAGTAAGACATACTTATACATTTCATATTTGCAAGATAACCAAATTTACTTGCACTTTGCATATTTTGTAAAATATACAAAGTTAACTAAGAAAAAATAAAATACAAAATGATTTTTACATAATCTAAATCTTGAAAAATCTCTCAAAGATTACAAAAGATTTTTTAGCTAAAATTTGTATCTTGTGTCAGTCACCCGGTTCCATTACAACACACTGGCCGGTTCCATTTTTGGAAAAGGAACCTCCAGAACCGGTGAACAGTAGCATGTTCCCTTTTAGGATGCCGGTTCCCTTTGATTTACAAAGGACGGTTCCATTTCAAAGGGAACCGACAAAATCAACTTTTGCCTACAAATAGAGGAGCCTTTCCAATCTGTTTTTCATTACTTAAAACACACCATTTCCTCCATTTTACACACATTTAAATATATAGAAAATGCATCCATAAATCCCCATGATCATAATGCTTCTAACTCTCATTTTTGTTGTAAGCATACACCCGAAATGATCCACCAAATCAAGCATCGAGATCTTGACATCTACATCCACCAAAGCAAGCCTTAGAGATCTTGCCATTTCCATCCATCACAAAGCATATACATATAAAGATCTATAAGATTAGAGATCTCATCATCTTCATCCATTTTAAGGCTTCCCATAAATGAAAGTACATTTAGACTAGTCATTCAAATCCATTAGATACATTGTCTTGGATCATCATTGTAATAACATCATTATCTTGTATCACCAATTAGATTAGATGGTTTATGGGTTTGTGCCATAAAACACAAGGTTTGTTATGTTGGGTCAAAAAACATAACAGGTGTGGGTTGGTTCTACCCTATGTGTATGAACCCAGTATTTAGCTTTGTACCGGATAAAGTGTAAGCGACAATGGGTTGGTTCTACCTTGATCTAGGACTCGGTATTTAGCTTTGTACCAGAAAAAGTATAAGCGACGTTGTGTAAGGTTTTCTCCTCTGAGAAGGGAGCTTGTTGATCTAGTAAAGTAACTCTCGAGTTGGGTACTCGAGGAGTGGAGTAGGGAAAAGACGAGCTCCGCGACTGAACCACTAAATCATCGTGTTTGGTTTGCTTTCTCTTTTACATATCGCTATCTCTTTACTTGATGTTTATGCTTGTGTTGTGACTACTTGCTTATTCTATGTTTTCCATTATTCATATAGTCATAGACTATATTTGGTACTGTTTATATTAAGTCGGGTTTGATCGAGTATTTGATACAAAAGTTTTAAGATTTTAAACAAAAACGTATTCACCCCCTCTACGTTTTCCACAATTAGTATCAGAGCCACGTGACACTAGTTTTCAAAACAACTGGTTTTCAAAACCGAGTACGATCCATGTATCAAATTATCCGAAAAGCAGGACTTAATATGAAA
>BQNB010120036.1:0-20708 GCA_026074375.1 Tanacetum coccineum
CAAAGGTATTAAACTGATTTTAAAGGTTTAAGTAGATTAATGATTAATTTTACTTCAAACTTAGCTTATAGACTAAGATGAGCTTGAGATGAGCTTATAACAAGCTTATGTAACATAAGAGATCATGATTAAGAAAATGAACACAATATTTTTGAATTTTTATTTATTTATGAAATTTAAAGAGTACAAGAGCTTGATTACAAGAGTAAAATTGGAAATTGCATTAAGTAAAGCAATAAGCTAAAAACATTTTAAAAGAAAATTACATAAGCTAAAGCAATAAGCTACTTTCTATCACTACTCCTAGATGCCCTTGTGAGTGAGGAGATGCCTTGTATTTATAGTGCTTGAGAGAAGCTTCTAGGTCCCTGAGGTTTGTTAGACGCTCTAAATGATCTTGTACGTTGATCTCTTCCAATCATTAGCTACCCATTCATCACCGTTGGATTAAATGATGAGCACACGGATTGCCAACGTGGCATTCCGTGTGTCAGGCCTTTTGTGTTTCTTTTGCACTAGATTTAGTGTAAAAATCCAATGATTGGTGTGTTTCTTGTCAGACCCACGTGTCATTCTTCTTGGGTTTCCACCAATGAGAGCCTTTGATGTGATGTTTTCTTTGCCAGCTTGTCCCTTGGTGCTTGAATCATTAAGCCACCTCATCAATTTGAATTAACCCTTTGATTTTGATGGGTAAATCGTTTGAGAACGACGATGAATAGTAAAAATTGAATTTCCCGCCTTTTTACCCCTTATACGTGTGAAATTTGACTTTGGGCTTACGGGTAAAAGGTTGGGCCGGGTTAATATATAAAAGATAACGAGTGTTATCTCTTATAATAAAAAGAGATAACGACCGTTAGGGTTTTTAAGGGCTTTTTATGTAATATGGTTTAATTCAAGGGGCTATTTTGGGTTTTTGAAAGGTTTTGTCTTCTATTGAGTTTACTTTGGTTGACCAAGGGTTGACTGGAGTTGACTTTTGACCATTCTTGCTATTAATTCCTCGGCTCTTGTATACTCTTTTCCGTCTTGTGTCCGTGTTTGTCCGATTTTGACCGTTTTCTTGTGATTTTTGCAATATCCGTACCTATACAATTATAAAGACAAAACAAGCAATATACAAGCATTTTATGCACAATTTTGGTTTTTTAAGGGACATTTTTGATATAAAAAGAATATGTGTTTTCACACATATCAACGCGCATGCTCCCTGATTCCTTATATGCTATCTTTTGCATCTCTACTTCTATACATGGGTAACGAGTATTTAATACTTGACTATGATTTCGCTCTCTTACGTCTATCTTATGACGTGTTACTATTTACCTTATATCAGTCCGTTATATAAATATTGATCACTCTGATTTTCATGTACTTCCTGATTTCTCATTTACTCCATTGAGCGTTGATACTGGTATTATATAAGGATACCTATACATATGGACTGGTTTCTTCTTGATCTCTTACGATTAACTTCGATCATTTACGCGACTTTACTTTAACCCCTTTTGATGATATCAAAAATTCGGCATATTTTGTAAATTCCACTAGTTACTTTACCCTTCGACTCCGAGTTGGAACACTCTTCTTATGCTTTTGAATCGCATATGTTGTTTCGTAATCCATCGTTTTGAAGCCTTCCAGTTGATGGGAGTACGACAATTAACTTGTCACCTCATACGTGTCACCTTGGAGCACCTACCTTTAGAACACGACTCTTTACGTTCATTTTGTTGATTGAATAATTCTTTACGTTCATTTTCTTTGACTACTTCTGCGATTGTTCGGATATTCTTTATACTTGTTATGACCTATCGCTTTACAAACAATCTCGATGTCAACCTATAAACCATTTTGTTGTCACCCTATGAGCTACTTCACGTTTACTTTATTGACTATTTCATTTCGTTATAAAACTATTTGATACATTTCATACACCACACTATTTTGACGAAAATGAGCATTACATCATTGGACCTCAAATATACATAGCTTAATCACCTATGTATATTTGGTGCATAGACTGATTACCTATGCATTCAGGAAGAACCATGTCATGCTGAGAGTAGTCACCTTAAAACCTACACCTCTTCATCAACACAAAACATTCCCTTAATCATCTTCAACCTCTCTCTGTCACAACCCCTACCTTTGTAATAACTTCTCCCGCCAATACCAAAACCAGCCCACACCTTGTTTTGCTCCCATACTTCCCCTGCAACACTCCATCATCCACCCTACTAACCCCCCAGCTTTATAAAGTCCATGTTGGCAATCCCTCTCCATTCCCAAAGCACTTCGATGGCTGAGATTGTCTCCAAAGAAGCTCAAAAGAAATCAAAGGCTGGGATTTGCTCTAGATTCTCCTCACACAACTAGCACACTTGGTTTTATCTCTCCAAAGAAGCACAAGATGCAAGTCCAATACTTCGGCTATATATAGAGCTTCTTGTAAGCCTTTGACCAAGATATATAGATAATCTATCTTAGAATCTAGTTTTTAGTTTTTAAACTTACTTAGCTCATTTTCAGTTCTTTACAGTTTTTACTTTCAGCTTGTAACACTTTCAAGTTTTAATGCAAGTTTGAGTTTTTAAAGTCACTTTATAATCCCAAGCGTTAAGTTTCTCAATTGTGTTGTTTTGTGTTCAAAAGCTCTCAATACAGCTTGTTTACAAACTGTTTTAACTAAGTGAACTTAAAAGGTTAAGTAGTTAAGAGAATATCACACCAATCACTCTCAAATATACCTCAGCTTATGTTATGGATGATAAGCCAGTTCTGGATGGGCTTATGGACTCATCCTCTTTTTTAACTAGCTTGCTTTTGCAGTTAGAGCTTGTAGCTTCATGGTTTAACCCGTTTATAGCAAGGGTTTTGTAAAGTCTTTTTCTTTTTTATTATTCTTACTTTCAGCAGACTGCCTTGTTTTAAGTTATACTGTAGGACTAACTTCATGCTTATTTAAGTGTTATTGTGGATTGAAAATTGCGTATAAGTGTTTTACTTTGTTATTTGTAATCTGTTTTTATATTTTGAAATTAAAATATGTTTTTGGGAATGTTAAAGGCTGTTTTGAACAAGCTAGTACTAACTCCAAGTTAGTACTGCTAGTCATTTTTAGGAAGTACTTACTTCACACTAGCAGTACTACTATAAGTTAGTACTGCTTGTTCACTTTTGGGAAACAAGCACTAACTTAACAATTACCAGTACTATACTCCAAGTTAGTACTGTTTAGTACTGGTTGTTCTACTTTAGCGTATCAGCTTTTTTATTTCATGATGTTTAAGATTTTTTTTGATTTTTAGAGTAGGATTACAAAGCTTATTCTGAGTGTACTACAAAATAAATGCTTTCAGTAGAACTTATTTGTCTTTTCTATTTTCAAAATAATTTTAAGAGTTAATCAGTTTTAGTTTTCTAGCTTATTTATCATTATAGTCCATTCTGGTTGCTTATTCTTATGCTTAAGTGCTTATTTTGGGTAGTTAACCTCCTGTTTAGCTTATTTGCTTATTTCCTGTTTACTTGTGTTTTGTTAAGGCTAACAGTACTAACCTTAACCTAACAGTACTAACTTATAGCTAGCAGTACTAACTTTAAGTTAGTACTGGTAGTTAATACTGGTAGTACTGTTGTTAGTACTGTTGTGTTTCTCTTGTTTAATTTAGCTTAATTGCATGCTTAATTTGCTTATTTAGATTTAGATTAGCTTATTTGTCTGTCTTAAGCTTATTAGAGCTTATTTGTGCCTTAGTGTAGAAGTTTTAAGCGTTTTTGCCTGTTCTAGTTTATGTTCTTGTTTAATTTTTATGTGCATTTGCTTTCAGTATTAATTCACAAACATTCCTTGTTACATTCAAACACCAATCATCAATCGTTCTTCGATAATCCATTTCTAGCCTCGTTGGGACATAACGACCCGGGAACACTCTATACTGCTTCCGGTTTTCTTGATCTCGCGTGATTTCGTCCCTTGGTGTATTTATGTCATATATAGATAGGTTTTAAGGGGTGAGTTCGCGCGTAGTCAATTTTTGGCGCCGCTGCCGGGGAGGTTGAAAAAGAATATCGCTACGTATTGACAACTTGTATTTATATTTGTGAATATTTTTCTTCTACAAAAATATAAAAAGTACAAAAATATTTTTCACTTTCTTTTATTAGTATAATTATCATCTAAAAACAATAATTTAGAATTCAAAAGTTAGGTTTTTGAAGTTTATGGTCTTTTCTTGACACTCTTGATCTCACGTTGTGTGTTAAAGTTAGTGTTTTTATTGTTGTTATAACATTCTAGGATCAAGTTGTGCAAAAGAAACCAAGCAAAAACGTTTAAAAGGGTAATTTTTAGGTGTTTTTAAGTGAAAAAGTTCGTATTTTTCTTGACTGCGTTTTGCCTCACTGACATATTCTTGGTTGGTTGTTCATTTCAATATACACATACTATAAGGTGTTTCTCTCACTAGAACTAGCACTTTCTCTCTCTACAAATCGGCCAACTCAACTCCCATGCTTGTGTTATGATATCCAATATACTACAACCAATACACACATATAATTAATGTTATAATTAATGCTATTATAAAATACCCCATCACTCCAAAGTACAATTAATATAATACATAGTACAAACCAAACAAGCTATTAATCAATAATACCAAAAAACTTTTCTTCTAAGCATTTGTCAAACCTGCAAGCCAAACTAGTGTCTTAGTTTTTTCATACAATGAACGCGGAAATTGATCATTCCATTGTTATAACACCCCGAAATTTCAGGTCATGATACGACTTCAAGTTTTCATTAATTAACTATTTTCTTCTATTATTTTAACTTGTTTCGCGTAACTATGTATCTAAACCGCGTTGGTTAAATCGCGTATGCACCAAAAATTCAACGTTTAGCTAGAAGAGTTAATCTAATACTCCATTACGACCTTACTCAAAGAAAAAAAAAAAGAAAATCACCAAAAAGTATTAAATAGAAGAATATACTCAAAAAAAAGTGCACATTAAAAAACAAATAAAAATACTCTTAATATTCTCGTATAATTTTGTTTACCACGACGGCAAGAAATTTACTTGGCCACGTTTATTTAGTTCTATCAAGGTAAAAATCCATTAAAAATAACTTACACCAAAAACTTAACTTTTATAAATTAAGGAGCTAATAAAACCCAAAAATAAAAACCCATGTAGTCCTACAAACTAGCATAAATGACAATATTTTTCTCATATACATACATCTAGTCACGTTTGGATTCTTATTAGATAAACTCAAGTATTCCAAGCCCCTCTTTATCCTCCTTAAACCACCGGTTAAAAGCCCACACCTATTTTCTCCTAAACCCATAAACTCTCATGATATATTGCCTCCCCTTTTCTTGGTTTTGCTCCCATGATATCAACAGTAATCCCCTTTTATTCCATGTTCATTGACCATGCTTGAATCCAAGAAATACTTTGCCATGTATGGTTTAACAAGAAAATGTGACTCAAGAGTGAAACACTATGCATGCCTTTCAAGTGTGCATAAAGGACCAGGTTTGTTTCTTTGAAAAACACTAAGCAACAACACAACTCATATACCTCATACAAAAATCATATCTCATCTTTGTTTTCCTTGTTCTTCCTACCTGAATTCGACACAAAACACACATACACATAACCTTACAAACCCCGTTATCTTCATACACCCTAGAAAACCCTAATACCTCCAACGAAACCCTAACTAGTTCTATTCGTGTTTCGTTCCTTGTTTAAACGTCCTTATTAAACAGCAAGAAAGAGTGGGTACATGACCATAGGGGTACGAGAAGTGGGAAAAATCATTAGGTTTGGAGTGCTTGGTTCGTGTATAAGTAAGGGGTAAAAAAGGGGTCCGAGCATTCATCACTTCGATGTCATCATTAGATCCCCTTAGGAGGAAGGGGTGTCGAGCTTTTCACGCCTTCATCGTTGCGTTTCTTTTTGTGAGCTAAATCTTTTCTCATTACTTATCTTATATGTGTAATACTTATGTCTTTAGGGTGTGCTTGATAAAAGAAAACATGTCTTTTGTTTTAGTTCCTGGTGTAGAACGAATAAATTGTAAAACCCTATAAAACTTGCGAAGAGACTAATGAAACATGTACATTGTTGTGCGAGGGTGTTAGGTTTAGAAAAATTCAGCCTCTTTAGTAACTTAAATGCATTGGCTAGCTAGAAAGAAAAACGTGTAGGTATCATTAATATAAAATGCAGCCCACACTAATGATTTTGAGTACACTTTTTCGACCCTTAAAAGTAGAGTATATGAAATCAAACTTAGTTATTTCAAAAGTAAGACATGTAATGAGAATTTTGCCCCTGAAATCATTTATTTTCGTCAAGTAGATAAAAAGTTATAAGACCTCAAAGTCGACGTGCAAAACTGTCACTTTTGCCCACTTTTGTAAAACAACCAGCGAACATTTTTCGTTGAATTATTGTGTCAATTTTACTAAAGGAAATAACGAACCAAGTGCTGTTATATAAAGCCTGAAGTATCAACTTTAATTTAGAATGAAAACCACCCTTTTTCATTTAGTATTATGCTCGCAATTCGCGTATACTTTTGGTTGTTTGTCATGAGTATCGACAATCTGTCAAACACCTTGTGTGCACTCAGCCAGGTTTGCCCAACGCACACCCTAACCTTTCGACCCATTTTTGAACCAGTTAACCACCCCGTCACACAAAGTTTATAAAATACAAATTAAAGCCAGAAGTACCTAGTTTACCAAAGTATTTTGTTTCGTCCTAACGTTTAGTATCGAGGATAAAAATTGATTCCAAAACACCACCCACGCAAACAGTACACGCTGAGTTAACCCATTATTTTCTAAGTATAAATCTGCCTTGCGACCCACACATGTTTAGCCTCGTTCTTAACACGTTAAACGATCTTTTTAGACAAAACTTACTTAACGAAAGTTGTAGACTACCCAGCCGAGTTTTCAAAAATACTTTTACTTTTCATTATTGTTAATTAACGAACCCCGTAATTTAAATTGTAAACTCTAAGGTCGTCTCATGTTAATAACTTATTAATATATACGCTTAACTCAATTAGTAATTTCAACCGTTTCGTCATAATGTTAATTGACTCACTAGAGACGAAACCAAGGACTGACCTAAATTAATATTTTAAAGTATATACGACCTAGTTTCTTAAAAGTCCGAAGTCGTAAATTATATACTTATATTTTGACTGCGTTGACCTAATATAGTTGACCATTTTAAAACGAGAAGTTGTTTTCAAATATCATTATTTCAAATATAGTTCGAGCACACTAGGGACGAGATTGCAAGTATTTATATTATTATTTTTTTTTTACCGTTATAGTGAATATTATTATTTATTCATAGGTTGCGGTTAAAGCCTTTGCCATCGTTCTTTTCTTCGTGTCACAACCTTGCTTCTACGTATCATTACTTGAAGTGAGTTTTATAGCTCCTACTGTTTTACTTTTCAATCATTAATCAAATCTCGGGGAGAGATCATGTTTGTTTTAAACAAATGGATAGCAAGTACATTTTAATTCAATATAACGAGTTTGCCTAGTAGCTATAACCCACTATCCCATCATCACATTAAACTGTTAATACTGATAGTAAGCGCGCATGTGATGAATAGATCTATTTAGGAATTAACATAAATCCTCGTTCGGTGATTAACAAGCTATCATCGTTAATGAACGAATTACCATTTCGTATCATTAATATATTTACGGGTTGATCATCTACATTATGCCTATCCTTACTTTATTTTATAATACATTCTTGTGGCTTCAGTGTCACGAGCTTAGTGCATTTCGTATACATTTTTGTAATATGAATATGTATTTATTACAGGGAAATCATGCTATCCGTTTATTAAATTTATAAACCTAAAAATTCCACCAATCATTATTATTGACAGTTTAAACATGTTTTCACTCAGGTCACAATAAGGTGCAAGTCCATGGATATAATTAGATGTTTTTATCTTTTGAAGTCCAATATCCTAAAGATTTGCATGCATTACATCTTAGGATATGTTATAGTTGTGAGATATTTACATTTTCAGTTTAAACAAGTTTTAAGTCCCATAGAGCTTGTAACGAACCATCCATTAAATCCAATGTCAATCATTTTTAAATGACTCCTATAGAGACGTTCTCAGATCTTGTGCTATGTATCTATGATGTAATATCCCCGGAACACATAATTCCGCGCGACCCATTTTGGGGTGTTATAGATTGGTATCAGAGCCAGGTATAGAGAACCTAGGTCAAATGTTTTTACTTTCTCTATAAACCGTTTTTCAAAAAACATTGTGTCATTCAAAAGTTTTCCAAAGGACATACATACATAACTTATTTGCATATATAATACATGCTTACAGTCATACACAATTAGCATTAGTAGATTCTACTAAGTACTTACATAAGTTATATACGTGTTATATTACATTACGTATATTACTGATGGTCTTATATAATATACTTATACAAGTTTATATTATGGTTATAAATTTGCCATGTCTTCAGTCAACGCTTTGTCCACTGTTACCTATACGTCCGTATCTTCTGATTCAAACAGCTCATCGTCATGGGGTATTCCACTCATGAATGCCGGTAAGATTCTGGAGATGGACCCGTATGAGGAGGTCGCCCAACAAGGGCAGGCACACCCACTGTCAGCTGCCTATGTACCTGATCCCATGGAGTTAGATGACCATGTACTAGTATATGTTCCGGAGCCAGAGCACCCGAAGTACCATGCACCATTAGATGATGACATTCAGGTCGAGGATCAGCCTTATGCTGATGATGCTTCACCGACCGCTGAGTCACCTGGATCCTTGCAGACTCGGAATTCCGAAGGAGGCGGAATACGATGCGGATTTTATTGATTATCCAGATAAGCCCGAGGATGGCGAGGAGGATGATGATGAGGATCCCGAGGAGGATCCTAGTGAGGAGCGTGAGCCTGAGGATGATGACAATGATGATGATACAGATGACAAGGATGAGGAGCCCACTGAGGACGAGGAGGAGGAGGAGCACCTGGCTCTGGCTGATTCTTCTGTGGTACCTGTTGTTGACCCTGTTCCCTCAGCTAGGGATACAGAGGCATTTAAGACTGATGAGTCTGCACCTACACAAGATCCACCTCAGACTAGGGTTCCTTTTTCCTCAGACACATCTTTTTAGAGGCACAACGGAAGATTATCCGACTTGATCCAACCTATGTCCAGCATCCAAGAGGCATGCCATTGCTGAGCATCTACCACAGCCTATACCACCCCCCTAACCCTACTTATGATCAGGCACCATTGGGTCATGAGGGCAGCCGATGATCCGTATGAGAGATGACACCCCCGAGGAGATGTGCCACCTCCAGGGGAGATTTGTACTTACTTATACTGCTGCCCTACCTGGTGTGATGTAGCAAGAGAGTTCTGCGCTTAAATTGTGTGCTGCTGCTAAAGCACTTAGAGGTCAGTATGATTTTGTTGATACTGTTGAGGCAGGATAAGGTTTGATTCGTAATCCTGGTCATGATGCCTGGACTATTGCTAGAGCTGCTGACAGAGTAGAGGATGTTGGTTATGTTAGAGCTTTACAGACTTCTAAGCGTAGGATGATGACTTCCATTGAGAAAGTCAACTTGAGGGTCAGCTACCAGGCATAGGTTCGCAGGCAAGAGAGTGAGAATTTCTATACACAGCTTTATGACGCTCGGACTGACCGCAGAGACATTAGACTAGAGATTGATGTAGTGAGAGGCCGGAGGACCACTTACGAGACAGAGTTGCATGAGGTACGCCAGGCTTACCTTAGTTCCGAGGCTCAGAACAGGGCATTATTGGCACGACTTGAGACACTGGAGACTCACATGAGTCGTATGGAGTGGCAGTGCTAGAGAGCTGAGGACGATGCAGTCAGACAAATGATGTGTACCCAGGTGCTAGAGGCTAGAGCTCAGATTGATACGGTGGAGGACACCAGTAGTAGCTGTTAGTTGCACTTTTCATTTCTAGCTATCTTAAAGTCTATTAAGCTTATGGGAAACTCCCAGCTAATAGCACAGACGTAATTTCATTTCTATAACAAAGATCATTAGTTCAAAATTTGTATCCAAACAAATCATGATGAATTCGACATTATGTATGAAATAATGATGTATAATGTAATGATGACTCAATATTCATTCTTTATTGTGTTGTGGTGTAATTATTATCATCATATCCATTTGTATCGACATTGTAATTATATCTCACGTGCATTGTATTCTTGTGATTTAGCGGAGGACCACTTACGAGACAGAGTTGCATGAGGTACGCCAGGCTTACCTTAGTTCCGAGGCTCAGAACAGGGCATTATTGGCACGACTTGAGACACTGGAGACTCACATGAGTCGTATGGAGTGGCAGTGCTAGAGAGCTGAGGACGATGCAAGCCAAAATTCAGGTGGAGGACCCAGAAGGCCTATGCAACCTGCACGTGTCTGTTCCTACACCGATTTCATGAAATGCCAACCCTTAAACTTTAAGGGAACTAAAGGCATTGTTGGCTTGTCTTAATGGATCAAAAAGATGGAATCGGTATTTCACATTAGCGGCTGTGCCATTGACAATCAAGTGAAGTTCGCTACCTGCACTCTGCTAGGTGCAGCACTAACCTGTTGGAATGGTCATGTGAGAACCTTAGGTTATGATGCTGCCTATGCTGTGACTTGGGGAACTCTCAAGAAGAAGTTGATGGACAAATACTATCCAAAAGGTGAAATCAAGAAACTTAAAATTGAACTGTGGAATCTTAGGGTCAGGGGAAATGATGTTGCAGCCTATACTCAACGTTTCCAAGAACTAGCCTTGTTGCGCACCAAATTTCATACTGATGAGACCGAAAAGGTTGACAAGTACATCAGTGGACTTCCTGATAACATTCATGAGAATGTCATGTCTGCAAGACCCAAAACTCTTGATGAGGCTATCGAGTTGGCCAACGACTTGATGGATCAGAAACAACACACTTATGCGGAAAGATAGAATGACAACAAAAGGAAGGCTGATGATTCATCAAGAAACAATCAACAACCCCACAAGAAGAAAAATGTAGCTAGGGCATACACTGTTGGCCCTGGTGAAAAGAAGGCTTATACTGGAACTCTACCTCTGTGCACCAAGTGCAATTACCACCACACCGAGCAATGTACACCCAAATGTGGAAACTGCAAGAGGTATGGTCATGCTACCAATGATTGTCGGGTCAATACCAACAACAACAACAACAACAACAACAAGAATCAAAAGGCAAGAGCATGCTATGAATGTGGTAACACCGGTCACATTAAGAAGAATTTCCCAAAACTAAAGAACCGTAGGAATAGCAACGGGAATGGCACAGCTCCAGGAAGAGCTTATGCTTTAGGATAAAGAGATGCTAGCCTGGACTCTAACGTCATCACGGGTACGTTTCTCCTCAACAACCGTTATGCTACAATTTTATTTGATACTGCTACAGATAGGAGCTTTGTATCTAATACCTTTAGTGCCTTGATTAACATTACCCCAACTACGTTAGAAAGTCATTATGACGTAGAATTAGCCGATGGGAAAATCATAGGAGTTAACACCATAATTCATGGTTGCACTCTAAACTTCATGAACCATCCTTTCAACATCGACTTGATGCCGGTCCCACTCGGTAGTTTTGACGTCATTATTGGGATGGACTGGTTAACAACGTATCATGGAGTGATCATCAGTGACGAAAAGATTGTACGTGTTCCGTTCGGAAGAGAGATGTTAATTTCTTAAGGCAATGGAAGCAACCAAAGGGAATAATCCTGACTAAATATCATTTCGTGCACTAAAGCATAAGAGTATTTGTCAAAGGGATGTGATGTGTTTTTGGCACACATTACCATGAAGGAAGTTAAAGAAAAGTCAGAGGGGAAGCGACTCGAGGACGTGCCGATTGTCAGAGACTTTCCTGAAGACTTTTCGGGTATTTCACCAGCTCGACAAGTAGAGTTCCAAATTGATTTGGTACCAGATGCTGCACCTGTAGCATGGGCGCCTTATCGGTTGGCCCCATCCGAAATGAAAGAACTGGCAGAACAACTTCAAGAACTATCCGACAAGGGATTTATAAGACCCAGCTCTTCACCTTGGGGAGCCCCGGTTTTGTTTGTCAAAAAGAAAGACGGATCGTTCTGTATGTGCATCGATTATCGTGAACTGAACAAGCTAACGGTGAAGAACCGTTATCCACTTCCGAGAATTGATGACTTGTTCTACTAACTTCAAGGATCGAGTGTCTACTCGAAGATTGACCTACGATTAGGTTACCATCAGTTAAGGGTTCACGAGGAAGATATTCCGAAGACCGCGTTTAGGACACGCTATGGCCATTATGAATTTCAAGTAATGCCATTTGGTTTGACAAACGCGCCGGCAGTATTCATGGACCTCATGAATCGGGTGTGCAAACCTTACTTGGATAAGTTTGTGATTGTCTTTATCGACGATATACTAATTTATTCAAAGAACAAGGAAGAGCATGAAGAGTATCTCAAGCTAATCTTGGAATTGCTTAAGAAAGAGGAGTTGTACGCAAAATTTTCCAAGTGTGAATTTTGGATTCCAAAAGTACAGTTTCTCAGACATGTGATTGATAGCAAAGGCATTCATGTAGATCCTGCAAAGATCGAGTCAATTAAAGATTAGGCATCTCCTAAGAGTCCAACAGAGATCCGCCAATTTTTAGGACTCGCCGGTTATTATAGAAGATTCATTGAAGGCTTTTCCAAGATCGCAAAGTCAATGACTAAGCTGACTCAGAAGAATGTGAAGTTTGACTGGGGAGAAAAGGAGGAAGCCGCATTTTAATTGATTAAACAAAAGCTGTGTAGCGCACCCATTTTGGCCTTGCCTAAAGGATCAGAAAACTTCATTGTTTATTGCGATGCGTCGTAGTAAGGTTTGGTGCCGTGGCTTATGCAACATCGATAGTTATAGCCTAGTCTCTCGACAACGAAATCCATGAGAAAAACTACACAACTCATGATCTAGAACTTAGAGCTGTGGTGTTCGCCCTTAAAATGTGGAGACATTACTTATATGAAACTAGGTGCACCGTATTTACCGACCATAAGAGTTTACAACATATCCTTGATCAAAAAGAGTTGAACATGAGGCAACGACGTTGGTTGGAGTTGCTTAGTGATTACGATTGTGACATCCGCTACCACCCAGGGAAGGCGAACGTAGTTGCTGATGCTTTGAGCAGGAAAGAACAGTCTAGGCCATTAAGAGTTCGAGCCTTAGTTATGACAATGGGTTTGAATCTTCCCAAGGAGATCCTAGAAGCTCAGACCGAAGCACTAAAGCCAGAAAACCTCAGTGCTGAAGATGTTAGAGGCATGCTCAGAAAAGACCTCCCAAAGGAAAAGTTGGAACCCCGTGCTGACGGAACTCTATGTTTGAACAACAGGAGTTGGGTACCATGCTTTGGTGACTTAAGGACTCTGATCATGCACGAGTCCCATAAGTCGAAGTATTCAATCCATCCGGGTTCCGACAAAATGTACCAAGACTTGAAGCAGTTGTATTGGTGGCCTAACATGAAGGCGAATATTGCCACTTATGTTAGCAAGTGTCTGACTTGTTCTAAAGTCAAGGCAGAGCACCAAAAACCTTCTGGTTTGCTAGTCCAACCAGAGATTCCAGAATGGAAGTGGGAGAAAATCACCATGGATTTCGTCACTAAACTCCCTAAGACGACAAACGGTTATGATACCATTTGGGTGATCGTTGATCGTCTTACCAAATCTGCTCACTTCCTACCAATGAGGGAAACGGATCCCATGGAGAAGTTAATGAAGCTTTACATAAAGGAAGTAGTCACTGACATGGTGCGCCTGTTTCTAATATCTCCAAGCGTGATGGTAGATTTACGTCATTATTCTAGCAAGCACTTCATAAGGCTTTGGGAACCCGATTGGACATGAGTACGGCCTATCATCCCAAAACTGACGGTCAAAGTGAAAGAACTATCAAAGCTTTGGAGGACATGTTACGCGCTTGCGTGTTAGACTTTGGGAAGAATTAGGATAGACATTTACCGTTAGTGGAATTCTCTTACAACAACAGTTACCATACCAGCATAAAGGTTGCACCATTTGAGGCACTGTATGGGCGAAAGTGTCGATCACCCATATGTTGGGCAGAAGTTAGAGATGCTCAGCTTACTGGTCCTGCAATAATTCATGAAACTACCAAGAAGATCATCCAAATCAAAAGTAGGATCCAAGCCACTTGTGACCGACAGAAGAGCTATGCAAACATTAGATGTAAACCAATGGTATTTCAAGTTGGTGACAGGGTCATGTTAAAAGTTTCACCTTGGAAAGGAGTTGTGCGTTTTGGCAAACGGGGGAAGTTAAACCCTAGGTATGTCGGCCCATTCAAGGTGATCGAGAGAGTCAGAACTGTTGCCTATAAACTTGAGCTACCACAACAATTAAGCCGAGTTCATAACACGTTTCACGTGTCAAATCTAAAGAAGTGTCTGTCCGATGAATCACTTGTGATTCTGTTGGAAGAACTACGTGTTGATGACAAACTCCACTTTGTGGAAGAGCCAGTGGAAATTATGGATCGTGAAATCAAACAATTGAAGAGGAGTCGCATTCCCATCATTAAGGTTAGATGGAACTCTAAACGAGGTCCTGAGTTTACCTGGGAACGTGAGGATCAATTCAAGCAGAAGCACCCACATCTCTTCACCAAGACCGCACCGTCGTCAAGTGCCGCGACTTAAGCCTTGAGGACAAGGCTCATTCAACGGGGGGAGACTATAACACCCTGTGTTTTCAGGTCATATTACGATTTCAATTATTTCATTTTCCTTTTATTTATAGGGTTTTGCGTGTTTACTCTTGATTTAAATCGTCTAGTTAAAAATCTAATGAGTAAATTTTACCAAGAATTTTAATGAAAGGACTAGTAACACGTTTCCTAGAGATTTAGTTATCGATCCCTCTACAACTTAGTAACCACAAACAAATACATTCTATTTTTTCTCACCACAACTTAGTGTCACTACTAATAAGTAAACAAAAACCAAACATTGTATTCTTTCCTTGTTTTCAAATAATGCACAAGCAAATTTCCTAAACCATAAAGCCTAATTCAAGAAACAAAATTATGCACACTTATAAAAGCTAGGAAAGAATTCGTGTATACCAACTTCACAAAAAAATCTGCATTTGTTAAAATTAGATAAGATATACAAAGACCCATTCCTTCTATAACTCTTCTACCCATTGGATAAAGCCCTAGGTCCTTTTATAAAAACCCACAAACTCACGTGATATCTTGGCCTAGCTTTCCCTTGCTTCTGCGTCCCTCAATACCCCAACAGTACTCACCTTTAATTCACTATACATTGACCATTTACAAGTCCCAAATATCCTTTACCATGTAAGTGTTTACACAAGAACGTGACTTAAGGATGAGTTACTATGCATGCCAAGTTATGCTAGTATAAGAAGACTTGCATTCTTCTTT
Organism: Tanacetum coccineum; assembly: GCA_026074375.1. Classification (NCBI taxonomy): domain Eukaryota; kingdom Viridiplantae; phylum Streptophyta; class Magnoliopsida; order Asterales; family Asteraceae; genus Tanacetum; species Tanacetum coccineum. The sequence goes on from BQNB010120036.1 coordinate 15,593, forward strand.
GCAAACACAGAGAACACAAACACAATCCCAGTACCATCATACTCTCTTCACTTTGGTTCTTCTTTGCCCTCCCATCTCTGCTTTCGACACACACACAACCCTTACACCTTCACTTTCTTCCTAAACCCTAAAACTCCAAGAGAAACCCTAACTAGTTTTTCGTTGGTATTTCGTTTTCCCTGTTGGTCATCCACGTTTAGGCATCAAGTTGAGGTTAGTGTGCGTAGTCACAAGGGGTGAAATCAGTCGCGTTTGGGTAGTGGTTTGGGTGTTTTGGTTTGTATACGCAAGGGGTAAAAAGAGTCGAGCTTCTTCCAACTTTTGTGAGTCTCATGCTTTTATACCCTATCATCTTAAGTATGCAATATATGTATCTTAGTGTTGTGCTTGAGAAAACTTGTGTAGAAAAGTTATTATGAAACCAATTTTTGAAAAATTATGCAAACCTTCTGATGTATGCGGGTTTATTGAGAAACCCGTATACAAACTTGACCAATGGAATTTCTGAACTTATCATTCGTTAATATAGTATAGGAGTAGCATTCATGCAAAATTTTATCTTTTGACACATCATAACGAAGCGGGAAATAGACCTATAAATCTATTATTTTATGTATGGAAACTGCCTGTTAGGTCGACTTTAAGCCTTGTTCTGACCCACTTAGACTTAAGCATAGAGTCAACAAATAGGGGCGTTTTATAGTGGGCATGGTGAGCTTCATTTAGCAACTCGAATCGCGGAAAATGATTAAGAAACAAACTCGTAAATATGGATGAAAGTTAGTACTGCTGGCGTGTACACAACAGTTAAAACAGTTGGCAGTCGCAACCCCCCTCCCTTTGCACTCGTTTTTTACCTAGCTATCGACCCCTAAGCGCAAAACTTATAAAAGGCGAATTGTAGTACTCCTGGCCTAGTCTACAAATGTATTTTTGGTTTGTCATAAGGTAGCGTAACGAATTTGAAAACTGAACCTAAAGTTAGTACTGCTGTCGTCAACAGTTAAAACTGCTAGCTCATAGAGTCGCGACACCCCTTTTTTTGGCCACGTCTTACCATATTAAATAACATTTTTAGACAAAACTTATATAACGAAAGTTATAGACGATCTGGCCTAGTTTACTAAGATACTTTTATCTTGTCCTAACACTGAGTAATGGAGTCGCAATCTGTGATCAAAGTCAGTCGGGTATCGCAGGTAAAACACCTAGCCAAAATTACTATTTACTGTTTTGAAAGTCAATCACGACCCGCATACCTTTAGCCCTGTTTTTAACCAACTAAACGACCTTTTTGGACAAGACTTATTTAACGAAACTTGTAGACGACCTGTCTGAGATGTCAAATGTGTTTTTAGTTTTCATTACCGTTAAATAATGAATCCGTAAATTCATTGTAAAACTCCAAGTCATTAAATATTAAAACTTAGTAAAATTTCACTTATTTGATATGATTAACCGTCACCATTTCGTCTAACTATTTGGCACATTTAGAGACCAAACCAAGGGACGAACTAAACTAATGTTTTAGAGTATAGGTGACATAGTTTCCAAAAAGTCCGATGTCAAAATTGCATACTTATATTTTGACCATATTGACTCAATTGACCACTTTAACATGAGAAATTATTTTCAAACATCATTAATTTAAATGGAGCTCAAGCACACACTAGGGACGAGATTGTAAGTATTTAGCTTATTATTTTTCGTTTAGTAAATATGTATTATTTTTATATAGGTTGCGGATAAAGTCTTTTGCATTATTTTTCGTACCACTACCTTGCTATTCCATTATCATTACTTGATGTGAGTTTATAGTCCCCATCTTACTCTTTTAAATCATTTATCAATTCTTGCGAATGAGATCATGTTTGTTTTACAAAATGGATGCAAGTACATTTTAATTCAAATATTACGATTTTGCCTGAGTAGCTATAACCCACTATGCCCATCATCATGAACTGTTGATTGCATATATGTAATTGTTAATTGCATTATGTGAGCGTGAATGTTATGAATAGATCTATTTGGGAATTAACATCCCCGTTTGGGCAAGTAGTGCTTGCTAGTTTACTGGTTGGCCGGGAACGACGAACGTATACCATTTCGGACTCATAGATGTTACGGGTTGAACATCTACATTGGGCGTCATCATTTATATGTATTTAATATACATACATTGTTTAGCTTCGGTGTCATGAGCTTAGCGCATTTCGTAATACATTTTTGTGATATTGTATTCGTTACTTTATTACAGGGAAATCTTGCCATCCGCTTCATTAAATTTATAAACCTATAAATTCACCAACATTATTGTTGACAGTTTAAACATGTTTCTCAGGTCAATAAGGTGCAAGTCATGGGTACATTGGATGGTCGTCTTTTGAAGTCATATCACTACAAGATTTGCGTGCATTACATTTTGGGATATTGTTATGTTGTGAAATCTTTACATTATCAAGTTAAACAATTTAAGCCTGTGGGCTTTTGTAACAAACCATTTATGAAATCCAATGTATCAGTTTTCAAATGACTCTTTTTAGAGGTCGTTCTCATATCTTGTGCTATTGATCTATGAAGTAATACCCCTGAAACATCATATTCCGCTGTGGCCCATTTTGGGGGTGTTACAAATAATAAAGGGTAACGTGCATTCGGCAAATATTAATTCTAGTTTAGTAAGAAAAACATGTCAACAATTTTAAAATCGGCACCATTTTTTAAAGAAAACTAGAAAATTGAAGGTAAGAATAGGTCAAGTGACAATTCTGTGGAAACTAGAAGGGGGGGGGGGTTGAATAGTTTATAGGTTCGTTTTACGTTTTAAAAGTTTACTTTCAAAATATTTTGATTCGAGTTGTATGTTTAACCAATTCACAATATGAACAAACAATATAACAATCTAAACTAAAGCTAAACAACAATGACAATATTATGAAGAGATAAGGAAAGGAACAATCAAACCAAGACGCCAAGATTTTATAGTGGTTCGGCTACGAAGCACCTCTTCGCCCTACTCTACTCCCTGAGTATCCTACTCGAGATTTCACTATGTCAACAAGCTCCCTTTATGCTGAGAAAACCGTTTACACGTCGCTTAAGTTATTTTCTGACACTAAGCTAAATGTCGAGTCCTAATCTTAGCAAGAACCAATCTACCACTTCACAATCACAAGATCTACACTATCGGATTTACACACTATCTGAATCACACAAATACACAAGATTATTACAATAGAGATTTGGTACTTAGAAGAAAAGAGGAGAGATCACTAAATAACAACTCGTTTCTTGGCGAATACGAATGTTCTTCTCTTGCACTTGAATGAGAGGGAAGAGGTGAGAAGAAGAGATTAGATCACTTAAAACAAGATCTAAGAATGTTAGTGATCAAGAGATTTAGAGAGAGAAAGAATATTTTTAGAGAGAGAAAGTTATCTGAAAAATTTATGCAAAGAGGTCTCATATTCTGCAAAGAATAAAGCAGTATTTATAGGCAAGAAAATCCAATGGTCACTAGGGGCAGTCCTAATAACCACCTTTTTAAGGGTAATTATAATATATATATATATATAGTATACGTATTCCAAAAGGATTCAAAGAAATTACTTTTGAACAAAGTAAAATCTAAAATCTCCCGGGTCGTTTCCCAACGAGGCGTACAATGGAAAGTCAAGAGTCGGTTTGATATTTGATGTTTGAATAACAAGGCTTTGATTGGGTTTTCTAAATCTACGGGAAATTAAGTAAAAGGCAAGCTAAACTAAAACGAAAGCAATTACAAAATTAAAAACGTAAACGGGACGTAAAAAACGCAACTTAAAAAACCTAAATTATCAAAATTTAATCCTAAAATGATTATTTAACTTTTTATAAATCCTAAGCGACTAAAATCCAAGAACAAAGAAAAGTAAACCAAAAACGTAAGCATTTAAAAGTTAAAAACTACACGAAAAACGTGAACGGGGATCCGCAAACCCGTTCTTTAAAAAATTAAAAATCTAAAAATTTTACCTAGAAAGCAATTTAATTTCCTAAGTCTTATTTGATATGTGGAAAAATTTGCTATAAAAAGAATTATATTTTTTTGACTTTATTTTAATTTTTAATGAATTAAAAACGGATTTTATCTAAATTAATTATAAAAAATACTACACAAAATTGGAAAAATCTAAAAAATGCAAGAAAATACTTTAAGCTATGAAGAACCTAGGAAAAATACGAACTTGGACAAACAGCTTATAAATAAGCCATAAATAAGCTAAAAACTGCTGATAAGCTTAAGGGTTAAAAAGCCCTTAAATACAAACCACTTGGGACTTATAACGAAAAAGTCCCAAAGGCGCAGCGGTAAAGAGTGTGAAACGGGTAGAGGTTGGTTGAGGTTAAGGGTTCGAGCCTTGCTCAACCTCAACTTCCTAATTTCCCCGTTTTTACTTTTTTGCAACTTTTCTTTTTGGAAAAGCTTTAAGACTTAAAAATAAGAAATTTTTGTAAAATGACTTTTTGTAAAAAGCACAAATAAGCACAGAATAATCACTTAAAAAGAGACATGATGCTTAAAAAAACTAAAACTTAAAAGAAGCTAAATTGTGTGCCTTTTTTTAGGACAAATAAGCAAATGAAAAAGGGAAATAAGCTAAAATAGGTAATAAGCTATACCTAATAAGCAATAAAGAACAAAAATAAGCAATTAGAATGAACTAAACTAAGCTGAAAATGAAAGAATTCTTAAAAGGGCTTTTTGATTTAAAATTTTAAACTAAAAGTGCAAATAAGCTCAAATAAGCTTTAACCAAAACTAAATAAGCCAAAATGGATTAAGACTAACCTAATAAGCAAGACTAAGCACAATGTAAGCAAATTCAATAAGCCCAAAAGCTCTTAAAAGCAAATAAGCTCTTAGGTCCAAACTATGATCAAACAGCCTATAAGGCACTTTGTGAGCTTATTTTTAAGCTACTTAAGGGATCCTTATGGCTTAGAGACCTATAAAACTTAAAAGCTAAAACTATAAGCTATCTAAAACAGCATTTAGAAAACATTTTGAAAATCAACTAAGCCAAGAAAAAGCTAAATGAAAATTCTACTTATACAGAATTGAAAGCTTTTTGGT
>BQNB010120037.1:8546-20707 GCA_026074375.1 Tanacetum coccineum
CAATATAACATCTCATTTGAAATATAAAATCTCTTTAAGTCAAAGTACAAGTCTCTAAAAGCTCAATGTATAAGTCATTAAGCATGATCTCCAAAATAGCTGTTTTACCTCTGTTTTCATTCTAATCTCTTCACCACCACTTATGTACAAGCTACTACACTTAATATACAATGTTTAAACCCTAATTATTCTATTCATAAGCTTTCATACATCATTTTACACTCAAAACCCTAATTCAAAACCCTAAACCCTAACCCGAGCAAAATACTAAACTGTGACCCGTTTCTTCGTTTTTACCCATTTTAAACCTGAACCACCTATCAATTCTTATTTTTAATCCTTAATACAAGTCTTGTGAACAAATATCTATCATTATATTTCAAATATACACGAATTATAAGCACAAAAACCCTAAAGAAACCCTAATATGCCCTAATTGAATCCACGACATATATCATTCATTTTCAATCCACTTTAACCCAAACCACTTGCGAATTTCCATTGATAAACCTTGATACAAACCTTGAGAACATATTTCTATCATTCCATGATCAATGAGCACGAAATATAAGCCAAAGAAAAGAGTTTGAGCCATAGTAAGCTCATTCGAACCCGCGACCCATTTATGGCTTACTTTGACCTATTTAATCACCACCCATGTGCAAGCACCTCAATGACAAAGCTCCTTGGCCTCCTAAGCAGCTTATGCACCTGCTATAACATTTATTTGGTCTCAAATGAAGCCACATGACCCCCTTGGTGACTCATTTCAGCTGTGGCATAGACATGGTGTTTCCACCATGTTATTGCTAGCTTCTAGCCTATCTAACATATCCCATAGCTCCTCCTAATCACCCTCTAGATTTTCCATGTGTCCTAAATCAGATTGCAAAGAAACCTTGGCCCCTAAGGGTCATTCGCCTATAAATAGAACTCAAAACCCTTCATTTATTTTCATCCCCCACTTCTTCTTTCTATAACCCAATTAAGCAAACATTATCTGCTCCATAAGATCCTAGGATCATCTAAGAAGATCATTCAAGCAAAGCTTTGAAGATTTGAAGGCCCGAGAACAAGATACAAGGCGTACAAGTGGAAATACTACCCGCAACGACCCATTTCCACTATTTTTGCTCCTTGAAGCTCAAACCCAGGTTCTGGATGTTCTACTTCTGCTACTACACCCTTATAATATTCATATGATCCTAAATAAACACTTGTTAAAGTTTCATAACTCAATTCATGCTCAATTTCCATTTTGATCCAAAACCGTACACCCGAAACCCTAATTTTATGTTTTTCATAAAACTAAATGTTATAATTAAATGTTGTTATAATCTATCCTAGCATGCTTAACTAATGTTAAAATAACCACTTTATTGATTATTAAAGGAATTTGATCTTAAAAAACATTTTGAAACCCTAATTTAACCCGTTTTGCTTCCTAGCTTAACGAATCATTATTTTAAACTTTCATTATGTTAAACCTTCATATTTTAGCTTATATTAATAAGCTATATCATTTAGAAACTTAAAATAAGCTTGCATGGCATTTTGGACTTGTTTTACAAAAGTATTCCATGCAAGGGGTATATATCGTAACTTTCTGAAACTTATAACTAAAAGAACTGAAAATGTCATTTTATCAAAGTTATAACTATAGAGGTCTATCTTGTCACTTTTCAAAGTGCAAGGTTTACTTTGTATATCTTTTAAACTTGAAGGACCAAACTTGTAAAAGTACAAACTCCAAGGGTATATTTTGCCATTTTTCCATCTCAAGGGTCTAAAATGTAACATTTTGAAAAAGTATAAAAATGTATTCAAAACTTTACAAGACATAACTTTAATTAACGCTTCTCATGCTTATCATTTTCAGATATTAATCAAAACGCTTAAAACCGATTATATCGTATCACAATACTAGGGAGCTTCATATTAAGAGGTTTTCATCTTGGTATTACGTTTTGACTGAGTTGTTGGGTTTACGATTTAAAGTGCCCTAGCTCCTCAAACGTTTACTGAATGACTTCTGAATTATGATGGCCCGAACAGTGATACAATAATTCCAAACTCTTCAATCAAACTCATAACTCTTAAACCAAAGTTCTAAAGTACAATCTTCCTAAGACTTGACATATTCTACTCAGGTTGTGTGACGTGGCTATTTACTATCATTTTACTATATCAACATTCCCCGGTTAAGATTGTGATAAGGTCGTCAGCTTTCATTTCAGAATATTTATTACATCTACCTATCAGGTGAGTTCATAGCCTCGCTTTTCAATCTTTTGAATGTTTTATAAACCCGCGAGGGGGATACATGCTTGTTACAAACTCTTTTACATACTCGTTTATCTTATAACAATGTGATTACTTTTCAAAGGCTTAATGAATTCATAACCCCATATTTCAATCTTTTGAATACTTTATAAACCTGTGATACCTGATATAAACCATGAATGCAAGTGTTTTCTAAATGTATGCTATCCAGATATATTATTGCCTAAGTAGCTTCCAGTGCCATTATTTACATATCATGAATCATTAATTACTTGCATTGCGAGTGAACGCGAATATTGTGAATAGATATATTGGGGGTGACGGCTCCCGTTGGTATACCCATGCTTGGGGTAGCCAAACTATATTTGTCCTAATAGGTAACCTTGGCAAGTTATCTTTTCCACGGGGACATCTGTCCCTAACCAATATCACTATGGTGATTTCCCTGTTAATGTATTGATGTCATGAGCTTAGATGCAATAAATAATGTTCCCCATGATGATTGTCCCTGCAATACTAGTATTTCCACTATAACTTGTATTCAACTATTATATTTCAAACCTATGAATTTCACTCAACCTTTGTGTTGACCCTTTTTATGCATGTTTATCTCAGGTAATTGAGCAACTTATAGCATGGAGTGGCATGGACATGAAGATGGCTAAAACTTGTTATCATTCACATTTTATGTTTCTAGATTTTGGGACCTGCCTTTGTAAAACTCTGATTTGAAATGAATGATAACATATCTTTTGAATAAACGTCTCTTTTGGGTCGTTTTCTATGATTATGATTGTTGTATCCATGAAGTAATACCCCAGATTAGCTTCCGCTGCTATATTGTAAAAATGGGGGTGTTACAGATTGGTATCAGCGCCATGGTTATAGAGAACAAGGTCAAAACCTTAACTATAACCACATTTCTTTTCTAGCCATCAAAGTCCTCCGTGCCACTACATTCCGGAACAAGTATGTAAATATACATATCTATTATACTATTACATAAATAACTTATGTTATTTACAAACTAGGTTGTTAACCTCAGATTAGCTTCTGCTGCTATATGTAAAAAATACGGGAGTTACAGCTTACTCTACATAAAGTAGATAATTCTTCTAATCATGTTTTTTTAAAAACGTTTAAACCCAATTTTTCAAAAAGAACTTTCAATGTCAAATTGTCTACAATATAATTAGTGGTATTTTTCAATAAAAAGTGGTATTTGTTAAACTTTTGTGTTCCAACACTCCCGCTTCCTGCGTAATATGTTTAAAAGTTGTGGTTACATAGGAATGTCAATATTAATGTGAATCAATTTCTGAGGGGGAGCTTTTAAAGCAAACCTTTTAATGTGTTGGGTACATCTCATAAATGTCAATTTTATGTATCCAAACACATTTTGTGAAATTAAAATGTGGAAACTTATAATGTCAATTAATAATATACATTGTTCACTAAGGTATCTCACTCCATCTTCAACACTTTGTGGCGTCATATCAATTTTTCACTCCAATGTCAAGTTTAAAAAAAAATTATGTTAACCCACATATACTGTTGAAGGTGTAAGCTAATTAGGAAAATGATTTCATGCAATATCGTGGCATAATTTTTCTCCCCATGGAATTTTTTATGTCATAAATTTTAATCAATTGGTATTTCAAATACTAAATGTTTTATTATTTAAAATAAGGGGAAAATGTAATTAAAATGTGATCTAGAAAATAATAAGATTCACTAAAACGTCAAAACGGCTAAAGATTCGGATTAAGATGACAAGTGATCACGGAGTTGATTTGGTATCCCTTATTTGAGATTGAAGTGGGTTTCATGAAGGCGTCATCTTTAATTCAATCACGAACTTCCTTTATTTTCAATCTACCCTTTTCATCAAACCCAATCTAACGATTGATGACTTGCTTGAGCGTATACAGCTTATGATTAAGACTTAGATTATCTAGTTATTTCCTGATGTAAGGAGTTACATTATAGTGCACATCACGGGATAAAGGCTATCACTAAAGAATTTACAAATGGTCGTACTCAGTGTCACACGCAGATGTCTATTGTAGATAAATTTAGAGTGGTGTTGTACATCTTAACTTTTCTGGTGAGTAATGAGTAACATATAGATTTAATCTTGCACCATTCTTCAATCAACAACAGTGCAAGATTAAGTAACAAATTTGGGGGATTTTACTTCAGTTTCAAGTTTGGTATATCGAGTTTACTTCACCATATGGTCACAGCAATAGCCGACAGAATTCGAGGTTGGTAAGTTAGCCAGAGAGTTTAAAGGTTGAGATGTAATCAACAATTCTCACGTATAATTGATGAGCTAACAGAACGTCACTTGTACCGCCCTCACAGCTAAGCAAAATCCTCAAAAAGTTCTTCAAATGTCTTTCATAACTTTTCAAGATTGTTACTTATGATAAGAACTTCTCGAGTATATGTGCGTACACGTCAATGATACTTCCGAGAGTTCAAAACCATCATGGGGAAAAATGTGTACATCAGGGACTTAGTTGACTTTGATGTTACTATGTCAACTTCCAAGGGGAAGTGGTGTATACTACTTTACTTAGTATGGTTTGTGAAGTATTATGCATACGTGAGAAGAATTGTTGCTGATTCCTTGCATGTACCCCCGAACAAATAATCACCAAGACCTAATGACAAGCAGCAGTAGTATTTGATGTGGTTTTCTACTTCTACAAATTCTGTTATGTGCACGGGAAATGTCCCAAATAGAAGTTGATTTCTAGCTATATTAAAGTTTTAGAAACTGCTCAAGATAGTTCATTTGGTTTGAGGGGAAGCCTGAATCAGAAACTTCGCCAAAAAGTGAGTCTATGAAAGAAAGCTTTTATCAAACAATGCTGCATGAATTGGGGGGAATTTAATCCAACTCATGCATACTAGAATGGTTCCAGAACAAGTAAAGACACATATATAACCAAGCTGGATTAACAAGTAATCAAGACAAGAAGTCGGCAAATGTCACTTCAGCATTAGAACACTTTGCATGTCCTTATTGCGTTGAAATAGATACTTTATATGAACATTGTAAGTAATTCCGTATGTTAACATTTTGAGGGGAAGATTGTTACCTTAAATATGTTGACTAATACGGGAAATACACTATTTACATTAGGCAGACATCAGGGACAGAATTGTTAAGTTAGAATAGTTTCCCTTGTCATGACCTATATATACCCCCTCCATACTTCCATGGAGGGGTGATTTCATTTAAAACATTTCAACCAAATGTGTGTGTGGTTCTTTCTCTCTCTAAAACACAGTAGCACATCTTTCCTTTTTCCTCTCACTGAATAATATGGCTAAGTTCATGTTCAATCCTCCTTGACCTCTGATCATTTTTTAGCTAGAGTTTTTCTTAATATAATAGACAAGCATTATGGCAGATATGCTTACAAGAGATCTTTTATGTAAGAAGATTACAATAATTGATTGTTAGTTAATTAGGAAATATAAATCATTTAAAGTCTTTTTATCTCTTTTTATGTATTTTGTGAGTTATATAATGAATTAAGAACTGGTTATATCAAGTCCATTGAAAGTTTCTGCTTGTTAAGTATAATTAATACTCTGTTTAAACATCAAACTGCTAGAGTTACTACTGTTAGTTATACTTAATATTGCTAGGTATAATTAATACTGTGATAACTGTAAAAATTGCTATGGCTTGTGTTTTCTTGGTTTTTGGACTAACATTTTGCAGGAAAAACAAAGAAAAGTGTTAAATTGATGATGGAAAAGTTGTTTAGAATGTAATTGGAGTTAATGTTGGTGACTCAAAGTTAATGCTGCTAGGGATAACTTGCTACTATTGGTTTCTCGATTAATGCTCTGCTCAATGCATGAAAAAACTTACTCCTGTATACTGGCTGTTTCCTAAGTTTAATTGCTGCTAGCATAACTTTACTACTACCTGGGTGAAAGTTAATGTGTAGAGGGTATTTTCACAAATAACTTCGATTAATTGTTTATCAAAACAGTCATTTAATCGATTTCATACTTTCGTAAACTCTCTAATCACAAACCCTAACTCAATTTTATCATCCATCATCAAAACCCAACACAAATGACGACCCTAAAGTTTGCAGATACTCATAACATGGTCGCATATTTGTCTAAACCCACAGAAAGTGATGGGTTTGTGAACAAAATAGTTGATTTTTCTGACAATGTGCACCAACCTATAAGATATGCATTAACAGTTAATCCCGCTATATATATCTCTTGCATTGAACAATTCTGGTCTACTGGCGTGGTCAAAACTATCAATGAGGAAGTACAATTGCATGCCCTAGTAGATGACAAGAAGATAATTATCTCTGAAGCATCTGTGAGAAGATATCTTAAACTAGAAGATAAGGAAGGTATTGATTGTTTACCAAACTCCAACCATTTTAGAACAACTAGCATTGATGATATTGGAGAAAATATTCACAGAAGCTCACTTTAATAAGCCATTCTCTCATCTACAATGGAAATTTCTGATTCATAATATTCCTACAATATCTAAGGTCCAAAGACTTTGCATTGAATGGATTTTAGTTAGCACTTATGGCGATCTGCAATTATCTGCTAGCAACAAATCAGAAATTCCAACTTTTCAAGTTCATTTTTGAAGGTATGATCAAAATAGGATAATGAGTCAAGGAACATTTTTGATGTATCCAAGGTTATACAAGTGTTTTTGTGAACAAACAACTTGATGGGCTGCCAACTCATAAGATTATTTATAATGCACCCTCTCATACTAAGAAGATTTTTGAAAATATGAGAAAGGTAGGAAAAGGTTTTTCCTGGTAGAGTAACACCTTTATTTCAAATAATGGTGGTGCAACACCAATCACAAATGGGTGAAGGTTTAGTAAATCCAACTGATCCTCATCACACACCCACCATTATTCAAAAAACCAACTACGTCAAACCACAAAAGACACAAAAACCTAGTAAGCCTAAAAGAAAGACACTCAGGTACCTCAGCCTGATTTGATCCTAGTGACAACCTTGCAGATGAGAGGCTGTCCAAACGGAGTTGGATGAATAGTTGTGGTGATGGTTCCACTACTGCTTTTCTAGCTTAGAAGCAGAGCAGGACAATTGTAACATAACTAAGACTCGATCCAAGGCAACACCTAATGAATCTAGTTTCCCTAGAACTACAGTCAGGTGGTTGGTCCCATGTGCCAAGAAAGCATAGGGTGAAACTATTGCTCAAACTATTATGCGAATGTATCTAAACTTTCCAATGATACACTTCACCCTCGCAATAGGTTAACACACTCAAAGTGATGAGGATAGACTTAAACTTAATGAATTGATGGAATTGTGTACCACTTTACAAAAGAAGGTTCCATTGATTTGTGAGAATAACAAGAAACCACTCAAGCTAATGAGATGTTGGTTTGAAAAAGGAGGGTCAAAAAGCTTGAAAAGAAAAGATGTTCAAGAACTCATAAGCTGAAGAGACTATACAAATTTGGTTTGAGTGCTAGTGTAGAATCCTCTAGAGATGAAGAAAGTTTGGGTAAGGATGCATCCAAACAGGGGAGGATTAATGTTATTGATGCAGATGAAGACATTACCCTGGTTAATGTTCAAGATGATGCTGACAAAGAAATGTACGATGTTAGAGGTACTGTGACTGGTGATGAGGTGTTTGCAGAACAAGAAGTTGCTGCTAATTAAATTTACATCTTTAGCAACAACTTCTTGTTCTGCAAACACCTCATCACCAGTCACAGTACCCACATCGTACATTTCTTTGTCAGCATCATCTTACATTAACCAGGGTAATGTCTTTATCTGCATCAATAACATTAATCCTCCCCTGTTTGGATGCATCTTTACCCAAACTTTCTTCATCTCTAGAGGATTCTACACTAGCACTCAAACCAAATTTGTATAGTCTCTTCAGCTTATGAGTTCTTGAACATCTTTTCTTTTCAAGCTTTTTGACCCTCCTTTTCAAACCAACAATCTCATTAGCTTGAGTGGTCTTTGTCTTCTCCAAATCAAGAACCTTCTTTTGTAAAGTGGTACACAATTCCATCAATTCATTAAGTTTAAGTCTATCCTTATCACTTTGAAATGTGTTACCTCTTGCGAGCAGTGAATCATTGGAAAGTTTAGACACATTCTCAAACCTAGTTTGAGCAATAGTATCCCCTATGGTTTTTTGGCACCTGGGACCACCACCTGAAGTAGTTACTAGGGAACTAGATTCATTAGGTGTTGCCTTAGATCGGGTCTTAGTTATGTTACCGATGTCCTGCTCTGCTTCTAAGCTAGAAGCAGTAGTAGCACCCCTCACCAAACTGTCACCCAACTCCTTATGGACAGCCTCATCTGCAACATTGTCACTAGGATCACTAGGCTGAGGTACCTGAGTGTCCTTTCTTTTAGGCTTCCTAGGTTTTTGTGTCTTTTGTGGTTGAGTAGATGGTTGAATAATGGTGGGTGTGTGATGAGGATCAGTTGGATTTACTAAACCTTCACCCATTTGTGATTGGTGTTGCACCACCATTATTAGAAATAAAGGTGTTACTCTACCAAAAAAACCTTTTCCTACCTTTCTCATATTTTCAAAAATCTTCTTAGTATGAGAGGGTGCATTATAAATAATCTTATGAGTTGGCAGCCCATCAAGTTGTTGATTCAAAAACACTTGTATAAACCTTGGATACATCAAAAATTTCCTAGACACATTATCCAAGTTTCTGATCATACCTTCAAAAATGAACTTTGAAAAGTTGAATTTCTGATTTGTTGCTAAGCAGATAATAGCAGATGCCATAGTGCTACTAAACTCATTCCATGCAGTAGTCTTTGGACTTAGACATTGTAGAATAGTATGAATCAAAAATTTCCATTGTGGAGAGAAGAATGGCTTATAAAAAGTGAGCTTTTATGAAATTTTCTCATATCCTATCAATGCAAGTTGTTCAAAAATGGTAGATTTTGGTAAACAATCAATACCTTCCTTATCTTCTAGTTTAAGATCTCTTCTCATAGATGCTTTAGAGATAATTATCTTATTGCCATCTACTAGGGCATGCAACTGTACTTCCCCATTGATAGTTTTGACCACGCCAGTAGACCAGAATTGTTCAATGCAAGAGATATATATAGTGGGATTAACCGTTAATGCATATCTTATAGGTTGTGCATTCAGAAAATCCACAATTTGTTCAAACCCATCACTTTCTGCGGGTTTAGACAAAAATGCGACCATGTTATGAGTATCTGCAAACTTTAGGGTCGTCATTTGTGTTGGGTTTTGATGATGGATGATAAAATTGAGTTAGGGTTTGTGATTAGAGAGTTTATGAAAGTATGAAATCGATTAAATGACTGATTGAAACCCTTAATCGAAGTATTTATGAAAATACCCTCAACAACATTAACTTTCACCCAACAGTAGTAAGTTATGCCTAGCAGCATTAACTTAGAACCAGTAGTAGTAAGTTATGCCTAGCAGCATTAACTCAGAACCAGCAGTAGTAAGTTATGCCTAGCAGCATTAACTTTGAGTCACACTCCAATTCCATTCTAAACAGCTTTTCCATCATCAATTTAACACTTTTTTTTGCTTTTCCTGCAAAATGTTAATCCAAAAACCAAGAAAACACAAGCCATAGCAATTTTTTACAGTTATCACAGTATTAATTATACCTAGCAATATTAAGTATAACTAACAGTAGTAATACATCCTCCTAGTGCTCAAGATGCTGATAATGAAGAAACTTGATGATTAACAAGATGAATATCAAGTTTAAGGGAGGATTGTTGGGAATTAGAGGCTTCTATAACTTAATGTTGCTGGTTCAAGTTTGTGCTGCTGCTAAAGATTAGATAAAACAGTCTAAGTCATTAGTACTGTTAGTTTAATAGTTAGTGCTGCCAGCACAAAGTGTTAGTACTGTCAGTTGTAAGCAATAAGAAATACTAGCTTAAACATGATCCGGAGGTCGGGGAGGATTAAACAAATAAGAAGCCATTGTATTATTTAGAGAGAGAAATGAAAGATGTGTGTTTTCTAGAGACAGAAAGACACACACTTAATGAGATACAAAAATGAATCCTCACCCCTCCATGGAAGTATAGAGGGGGTATTTATAGGTCAAGACAAGGGAAACTATTCTAACTTAACAGTTTTAGTCCCTGTAGTTCTTGCCTAATGATAACTAGTGTAATTCCGGATAAGTCAACATATTTTAAGGCTAACAATCTTCCCCCAATACGTGGACATTCAGAATTACTTACAATGTTCCTATCAAGTACAAATACAACACAAATAAAGTCTTCCAAAGCGCTTCCAAAGCTAAAGATGTCTTCTAAGTTCTCCTGGTCTTGAAACTTGTACTCCAGCTTGGATCTTTAGTGTCTTTAATTGTACAGGAACCATTGTAGTATGCATGAGTTGGATTAACTTCCCCCCAATTCATGCAACATGTCTTGACAAGCTTTCTTCTTAGACTTCTTTTTGGCAAAGTTTCTGAATCAGCTTCCCCCCAAACCAACATCCCTATCTTGAGCAGATTCTAAAACTTTGATGTAGCTAGAAAAAAACTTCTATTTGACATTTACGTGCACAACGTAATTTTGTAGAAGTAGAAAACCACATCAAATACTACTGCTACTTGTCATTAGGTCTTAGTGAATATTCGTTCGGGGGTACATGCAAGGAATCATCAACAATTCTTCTCACGTATGCAGTTTACTTCACAAACCATACTTAGTAAAGTAGTATACACTACTTCCTCCTGGAAGTTGGCATGGTAACATCAAAGTCAACTAAGTCCTGGATGTACACGTTTTCCCCCCATTATGGTCTCAAACTCTCAAAAGCATCATTGACGTGTACGCACATATACTCAAGAAGTTCTTGTCTTAAGCATCAATCTTGAAAAGTTATGAAAGACATTGAAGAACTTTGAAGGATTTTGCATAGACTGTGAAGTACCATTGACGTTTTGTAGCTTCAATTATCCTGTGAGAATTGCTGATTACATCTCAACCTTTAAACTCTCTAGCTAACTTACCAGCCTCTTATTCTGTCGGCTATTGTTGTGACCACTTGGTAAAGTAAACCTGATATACCAAACTTGAAAATGAAGTAGAATCCCCCAAACTTGTTACATAATCTTGCACTGTTGTTGATTGAAGAATGATGCAAGATTAAATCTATAAGTACTCTATACTCAACCATAAAAGTATAAGAAGTACAACACATCTTGAAATTATCCACATCGACATCTGCGTGTGACACTGAGTACTACAATGTAACTCCTTTAAGTGATAGCTATAACCTGTGAGCACTACAATGTAACTCCTTACATCAGGAAATAACTAGATAATCCAAGACTTAATCATAAGTTATATACGTTCAAGCAAGTCATCAATCGATAGATTGGGTTTGAAGAAAAGGGGTAGAAGGTAGAAGGAAGTCTCGATGATGAAATAAGTAGACTCCTTCGTGAAACCCACTTCAATCTCAAATGAGGGATACCAAATCAACTCCGTGATCACTTGTCATCATAATCTGAATCTTTAGCCGTTTTGACGTTTTAGTGAATCTTATTCGGATTGTTTTTAGTGTTATGTATCGTGTTTGTTGTGTTGTTTTTGGAATCAACTAACTTTCACGGGATTTTACAAGTCTATGATTTAAAACCAAGAAAAGAATGGAATCTTTCGCGGGATTTTACAAAATCAAGAAGAAACCATGAAACAATAATTAATTATGGTTGAAATCGTTGTTGAAATTGAAGTACATGAGCTTTTGTTAACGATCGATGAGCTTAAAATGACTAACGGTGAGATCTAGTTGAAAAAGGACTAAC
>BQNB010120038.1:0-20707 GCA_026074375.1 Tanacetum coccineum
TGATATCCACTTCCTGCACAATACAAATGCAAAACAAACATATATTTGGCAGTTTTTGTCTGTTTTTGGTCATTTAATCTCGTTTTAAGAGGTAAAAGATATGTGTAATTAAGCACTTATCATTGAGCTTTAGTGGTATTTATGTTTCTGCTTAGATTTCACCAATACAGTTTATATACATAACTAATTTTATATATAAAACACTATAAGGCCCTTTGATTGTTGAATACTTAAGCTTGATGCATGTTGTGATATCATTCTAATGATTAGGCTCATTAAGGCATTTTGTATTATTGAATAAGATCTAATCATCCAAAGGGCAACTTAATTAGGCATAATGTGAAAGGCATTAAGACAACTGAAATAGTGTTTATGGGAATCCTATTCAAACTAACTTAAAGAGAATAAGGTAACCTAAGACATGTCCAGATATCCTTGTTAAACCTTGATATATAGCCTACTTATCTTGATTAGATTGCATAAATAACCAATTTTAATTAGCTACCTAACTAGAGTTAAAAATTACCACCAGAAAGATTTAATCTTAAAATTTCTTAAAGTAAAATATTGCTAAATCGCCTCCTATAGTTGGTTGTTAACTTGCCTCTAAAGGAATGTTGTTAACTCGCCTCCTATTGAAGTTGTTAAATCGCCTCCTATAAAGGATGTTAAATCGCCTCCTATAGAGGTTGTTAAATCGCCTCGTGTAGGCATATTGTTAACTCGCCTTGTGAATGCAATTGTTAACTTGCCTCTTAAAGGCTTGTTGTTAACTCGCTTCCTGAAGGGAGTTGTTAACTCGCCTCTCAAAGGCAGTTGTTAACTTGCCTCGTGAAGGGAGTTGTTAACTCGCCTCTCAAAGACATTTGTTAACTCGCCTTAAAAACTTACATTGCCACAAACATGAAATTTTAAGCATCAAAACTTGTTTAAACAGCATACATATAAGATGAATAACACTTAGGATCAGTTATAACAACATTTAGCCACAGATTCATCAAGAACAATAAAAAACGAGCAAGTTTATTCATTTTGATGCATTCGTACAAGAAATTACAAACAAGGATGAGGTTTAAAGGTTCAAACACTTTCAATGAATAGAATACAAACCACTTAGCACAGAACCCACACGCATATTACACTAAATCTTAAAAACCCAAAATTTCGCAAACAAGAATTAACAATAACGCATTCAAATGATAACCAAACACAAAACTAGTTACACTGAGTGTTCTACACTCCTAAACTAACAAAACCCCTCATTCAATTTTAGATTTTAATCACTTTTGATTTTGACTAACCCTAATTCAAGATTTAAGGTATTCATGATCAATCGTGGATGAAACTTCAATTCCTTTGAGATACATGTTGTTTAGGAAGTGAGGAACGAGTTTCAAGTTATACCTTTCACTTGATAATCACTGGAAATGAAGGATTGAAGGTTGGCGATTTTGAATGGGTTGGGAGGAGGGAAATTTTTTTGCTAAGTGTTGTGTGTGTGTGTGAAAAACACAGGGCGGTGAAAGAGTTATAAAAATGAATTTCCCTTTTAACACTTTTGCCCCCTCTAGTTTAATATCATATGCATTTGTTATATATAAGTTCTAATAGGCATTTTAAGTTTAACAAATGGCACATTTAGTCCCTAATGTTTTAACAAGCATACCTAGAAACTTATATTTGCACATATACTCCCTAAAGGCATAAACACATAACAGTTAAGGCTCACATAAGCTAAGCTTAATTAACTCCCTTTTAATTGTTAACCCGTTATTGTTTGAAACATTTTCCTTTATCACAAAACTGATTTTATAAAGAAGATATTTGACATTCTCTCCCCCTCAAACAATTACCCGTTTTCTATTTAAAGAGCTGTAGTCGTTGTTTGAGTGGTCAAATGTCTTTGAAAAGCATTTTTTGATGAAGTATTGTTTAAATTAGAAAATCAACATCATGAAAAATAATATTTCTCTTATTTTGACACATAAGCGCACTAACACGTACACTTATGGAATATAGGAAGCACGGGTTTTGATGCAATGTAATCACAAGCCTTTGCATGGTCATAAAGTAGACCATGCCCGAGAATAAATTCTCGTTGAGAGGTCAAGTTTTCTTTTTGAAATACTCGCCTTTAAAATGATGACCGGGTTGCTATCAGAAATAATAGCAAGCCATTTAAGCATGTTTTGAAAGCTTTTGAAACTTCTGCTAGAACTTCATTTACAGCCTCGTATCATTATTAAATGACATTTCTATGGCCGTAAATGTTATTGATTTTCAGAAGACATGCCTTAGATACATATTTTTATATTTTTTTGATTTTTTAATTTTGTATTTTGTTTTTATAAAATTTTATAAAAAAGAGAAAGATCTTTTTGTGTTTTTATGATTTTATATATATACATAATATACAGAGGATATAAGAATAGGTATCACCACTATTCTTCGGCTTCATTTGCCAGTTCAGGAGTAAAACTTCCCATGCCCAGCTTGTCGATAAGGAATTCAATTCTCTCTTGACATAGAGCCTTGGTGAAGATGTCCGCCAACTGATATTCCATTTTGACAAAGTAAAGCTCGACGACTCCATTCTCCACTTGCTCTTTTATGAAGTGATATCTGATGTCGATATGCTTTGATCGAGAATGTTGAACATTGTTGTAACATAAGGCAATAGCGCTTTTGTTATCACAATACATTAGAATTTTATTAAAACCAAGGCCATAGTCGGTAAGCTGTGATCTCATCTAAAGGACTTGAGCACAACAGCCGGACAAGGCTATATATTCAGCTTTCATACTGGATATCCCAGCACTTTTCTGCCTTTTTGATGACCAACTGACAAGTCTGTCTCCCAACAGTTGCATACTTTCAGATGTACTAGGTCGTGTATCTTGACAGCCCGCGTAATTAGCATCTGCAAAAGCTGTTAGAGCAATAGCAAAATCCTTCGAGTACCATAGACCCCGATTTATGGTTCCTCTTAGGTATCGAAAGATTCTTTTTACAGCATGTAGGTGCTTTTCGGTAGGCCGTGCCTGATACCAAGTACACATACAAACAACATATACCAGGTCTGGTCTACTGGATGTTAGATACATAAGGGAGCCAACCATGCCATGATAATGTGTAGGATCAACGGCTTTCCTTTGTGTATCTTCATCCAGTTTGGATTTCTCCACCATTGGAATATCCACTGGGTCACAAGATTCTATTTTGTATTTCTTAAGTGATTCTAGAGCATATTTTGAATTGTTTAAAAAGATACCTTTGGGACTTTGTGAAATCTGTAGTCTTAGAAAAAAAATGATATTTTGCCCATCATTGACATCTTGAATTTTGAACACATTATCTCAGAAAACTTATCACATAGTTTAGTAGTAGTAGAAGCAAAAATAATATCATCAACATAGATTTGTACCAGGAGGATAACTTTGCCTTTTTTGCTGATGAACAATGTGGGATCAACCGTGCCTTTAGAGAATCCTTGAGATAGCAGAAACGATGACAATAGATCATACCACGCGCGTGGAGCTTGTTTCAACCCATAAAGAGCTTTCATTAGTCTGCACACGTGATTAGGCTTGTTTGGATCCACAAATCCATCCGGCTGACTAACGTAGACTTCTTCACGTAGGATACCATTTAAGAATGCCGTTTTCACATCCATCTGGTAGACGGTCATATTCATATGAGTAGGAAACACGAGAAATATCTGAACAGCCTCTAGTCTAGCAACGGGAGTAAAGGATTCTTCAAAATCAATTCCCTCTTCCTGACGGTATCCATGAGCTACCAACCTAGCCTTGTTTTTTAAGATTCCTCCTAATTCATCAAATTTCACCTTATAAATCCATTTTAAGGTGATAACCATCACTTTATCTGGAGGAGGAACAAGTTCCTAAACTTCAAGACATTCGAATTCACTTAGATCTTCTTGCATTGCCTTAATCCAGCATGAATGAGTTAATGCTTCTTTGTATGTCTTTGTTTCAACTGAAGTTAAAAAGGCATCATAATAGCATAACATGGCTTGTTCATGTAGTTGGAGTCGTGTGGAAACGAGTCTGAAAGGGTCACCAATTATGTTTTGTAACGGATGATCTTTTGTCCATTTACTGAGTTGTTCTGAGATTGGAGTGTCTCTGCATATTATTAGAATAACATTCTATGTATAGGATTCTTCAAAAATAGTTTCTAGAATTGGAATGCCAAAATAAAGATCGTTACTCATATGTGCAACCTCAAGGTCATGGGACTCTTCTTTCACACTGAAGGGATGTTTAGATTGTGATTATGAGTGTTGTTGAAGTACTTGGAGAAGGTGCATCTTGATCAACTAATGTTGAGGAAGGTGAACCGGTTGACTCAACAGGAGCTAGAGCTTCTACAACAGGAACTGGAGAGGCAACGCTAGCTGGAGGAGAGAAGAATTCATCAAACACTGGATAAAACACAAGATCCTATTGATGCCTCGATGGTGGTACAAACGATGTTGAAGGAGGAGGGTCTGGAACGAGTCCTGAACTTAGTGTTTCAGGAGTCATTTCATGAAGTGTGGGTTCTAAACTGCTTTGTTCAGAAGCCATAACCGTCAGCTTATCAAAATCGACATGAATGGTTACAATTATATTTTGGGTACGTCATTTGTAAATATGGTAAGCTTTCTTCTTTGGAGCATATCCGATAAAAATACCTATATCAGCTTTAGCTTGAAGTGCACCAAAGACATGAAGGTAGGATAAATCGGGTTTTCTATCATGAAAGAGTTCATAAGGAGTTTTTCCATGGCGACGTCATATAACGTTTTGGTTTTGGGTGTAACATAGGGTAGCTACTGCCTCGGCGCATAGAAATAACAGAGCTTTTGCGAAGATTAACAATGTACGAGCGGCTTTAACAAGAGTACGATTTCGCCTTTCAACAACACCATTTTGATACGGAGTTTGCGCAACCGATGTTTCATGAGAGACGCCTACCTGTTCATAGTAGTCTCGAAGAGTTTGGTTAACAAAATCAGTTCCATTATGTGTACGAATGTTCCTAACAGTTGCATTCAATCTAACTTGTATCATTTTCAAAAACTTGATTATAAAATCAGGAGCTTCATCCTTTGACGCTAGAAACTTCACCCATGTGTACCGAGAGTAATCATCCACAATGACGAGGATGTATTTTTTACCATTTACACTCGCAACACCCATAGGCCCACAAAGATCCATGTGTAGAAGATATAGTTTCTCTTGATTGGTGTCTTCCAATTTGGATTTATGTGATTGTTTCTTGCTTTTTCCCATGGCACACACAGAACACAAGTGGTCCTTTTCAAATTTGAGTCTGGGAAGACCACGTGCTAGACCGTGTCGGGCCAAGTGGTTAATAGCACCAAAATTCAAATGAGACAGATGACGATGCCATAACCATGACTTAGCCTTTGTGGCTTTTGACAAGAGACAAATCGGAGAAGATGCCATCATATCCCCAATGGACATAGAATAAAAAGAGAAGTTCCACGTGTTCCTGAGAGTAGATCAACACCTTCCAGATTATGAACAAAGCATGTGTGTTTTATGAAAGCTACTTCAAGATCTGAGTCACAGAATTGACCAACTGAGAATAGATTGTGTCCTAGTCCTTCCACATAATAAACCCTTAATATTATGACATTTCATATCTGATAATCACCATATCCCATTATCTTCGCAACTTGTTCGTTACTGAATTTGATAGTACCGAGAAACTTATGAACAAAATTATGTGGGGGGGGGGGGGAGGGTGAGCTGAGAGCGATCTCCGGTCATGTGCTTAGAGCAGCCAAAGTCCAAATACCACAAAACAATTTGCACAACCTGCAGTCGATAAGAGAAAAAGAAGATGGAGCAACTGAAGTATCGGATCCTCAAGATGTACCAGGTTCAATTCTATTAGCAGTCATAGATTTTTCAACCTTAGGTTTGCTATTAGGAACAGACTTAGGTACTTTAGGTCTCCTGGTATATACTCTAGTTACTACATGTTCTGGTGCAATCACTACAAGAGGAATAGGAACCCTAAGAGGAACTTTATTAGTGGCGGTTAACCTAGTTAAAGGGCACTCATTTCCAACTAAGGTAAAGGTCCTTCCAGTGGGTTTCCATTTATATCCAACAGAGTTAAACACTTTTCCAGTAGGTTTCCATTCTTTTCTCTTTTTATTTTTCTTAGAGGCAGATTTAGCACGCACATTCATACTATTCACATGATCAATTAAACACATAGCATGATTAGCATCAAACAAACATTCATTGCATATAGAACAAAGAGCCTTAGCACCTTTAATAGGATGCTTAACATGTTCATTACAGACATTTTTAGAATCAGAGTTCTTTTTATTCAAACTAGATTTAACTTTCCTAGATTGGACTTCTACTTTATTCTTCTCATTGCTACTTGGTGTTCGCGAAATCCTATCATTCTTTGTATTGCCTGAAGGCTTTGATCTGCTAGCACTAGTGGAAGGTTTTACTCCTGTAAAAGACAATGAAGGTCTATTAGATTCTTTAGGAATGTTGCTTGACGATGTGGTAGGGTCAGCAAATCGAACTATTTTCTTCTTATTAATAGGCGTGATCGCAACTAATTTCTCACTATGTGTGTGAGTATGAGGGCAGGTATCTCTAACATAACCTAGCAATTCTTGAATCAGCTTAACATACTTATAGGCAGTGTAAGATGCACTATCTAAAGGATTTAATGAATTAGCTTGGTTTCAAAACTAACTCCCTAAAATAATAAGCTGTTCTATATAATTAAACACCCCTGTGTTTTCAAGTCATTGACGACGTCGATAAATCCACAATGTACCTTTTGTATTGTACGCGTTTGCTTTAAATCGTAAATGTTAAGCTAAATCGCGTAAGCTAAAAATTAGCGTTCAATGTAAACGGGCATCAATCAATTAATTGTTTACATCAAGCAAGGGTTATATAATTATTTTGAGAATAATTATTAACTTTGTTCACTTTATTTTTATCGGTTACGTAAAGTGTATGCGTTTCACGATAAATTGCGTTTAGGCACTCCCGGAACCACCAAAACTTTTCTACGCTTCAACAAATACCCACTTTTATACCCAATACACAAAAATTACAAATATATATATCATAGATCTCATGCATATGCCGAAATTTTTGTAATATGTACAATGTTATTCAAGAAAAACCTTGCAAGTGGTTTTGGTACATCACTTCTCATTTAATGAAGTCATACCTCCCATGCTCCCCTTACCATTGACCAATTATTTCCCTAAATCACTCATCTTGTCTCTTGAATACTATTGCATTCTTTTGACTAGGCTTGCCATATATATACTAGTATGCATTGCAAGAAAGCATAGATAGCAAAACACTTAACTAGAAATCACCAAAAACCATCCCTTTTGGCTCCCTATAGCTCACGGCATACAAACACCCTCCAACCAAATCCATATCAATTTTTCTACAACCATACACTCCAATACGCATCTATCCTAAACAACATTCCTAAGATATTTTCAAGCATGGTTAAACCTAATATTCAAGCTTTAATCAAGATTAAGGTTTCAAGGTTATAAGCCTTGGATTTCTAATTCTAAACAGGTTTAGCTTACTTGTACATCATCATCATCACCAAAAGTCATCATATAACCCTTATGTTCTTTCATATCTTATTTATGCATATGTTAGTTCTATTGTAGCTTAAATCACCATTAGGACTTTTAAACATGTAAAAATGAGTTTTGAGCGTGTTTTGAAAGCAATATAAATGAGCAGAAAGTTTGGCACGCCAAACAGATCGCGTTTTATAAAATCTGAATATCAAGGCTTTGAAATAATGATAGAGCTACCTAGACGTCGTTTCGATAATTGGTAGAGGCTTCTCTAACTCTTAATAACGAAAAAGTTACGGCGAAAACGAGATATATATTTTAAACATTTAATTTTCAGCACTTGTATACATGGCGCTTGCTGTCAGGAATTTAAAAGCTCGATTTGAGCACTTTCGATTCCGTTTCAGCCTTCCAGCGAAACACGAAAGTTGCTCAGAATGATGTTTTACTTCCTCGCGAGGTTCTTTAAGTCTAAAAGCGAGTGATAACGGGTCGTAAGACGGGGGCAAAATCTGGCTTTTTGGTAATTAATACACTGCATCAGATCTGATGCGAGTGCTTTTTCATCCATTTCGGTCGAGTTTCGGGTCTCGGACAGAACTTAAAAAGTTGTTCAAAATATCGTTTCGCATAAATTCTCTTTAGAACCCGAGTCATGAAAATGTGATTTAGTGGGTCATTATAAGTCGAAGTCAGACTTAGACAATAAACTTTATCCATACATTTCTTTTTAATTCTTCAACCCCTTCAATGCTTACCAAGACGTCATTACTAACACCTTGTTGTCATTACTAACACCTATTCAATTTATTTATTTAACCAACCACCAAAGTATTATAACTTGAAATCAAAATCTTTTATCAACGTGTCACGTTGACGTGACTATTCATCGGGGAACCCAAATTCATTATCCTAGGCTAGTGGATCTTAGCCGTTAAGTTAAGCTGCATCTTCTTGATCGAGCCGTTTCGTCTTCCGTTCGTATTGTGCATATTAGATGCCTATCTGTCAATCATTCTTCATCATCAATGTGAATTAGATGCCTACCTATCAATCGTTCTTCAACATCAAGGTGAGTTCATAACCTCGCTTTTCAATCTTTTGAATGTTTATAAACCCGCGAGGGGGAATACATGCTTGTCTACAAACTCTTTACTTACTGTGTTATCTTATAACAATGTGATTGTTTTTAAAGGATATTATGAGTTTCATAGCCTCACTTTTACTCGTTTTGGATAACGGTTATATATATTTTTGGGATGAAAATATGCATCGTTTTATAAACGGACACAACATGCTTTGTTTTATAAATTGGACGCAAGTATTGATTACATGTTTGCCTAAGTAGCGATAACCCAAGTTGAGCCCCTTTATCATGAACTGTCAATTGCATAGATGTAGTTGGGAATTACATTATGTGAGCGCGAATGTTATTTAATAGATCTATTCGGGAAACGACCTCCCCGTTCGGGTGACTAGCTATCACCGAGAACGAACGTTATAGCATGTCGAATTTAGGATGTTTTCGGGTTGAACATCTAATCGGGCAGAAATTGCAATATATAGTTTAATTGCAAGAAAGATCGTCGAGCTTCAGTGTCATGAGCTTAGTGTAAATGTAATCTAGTTTTGTGAGATCTGCATGTGTTGCATTATCACTAAAAAGTCTTGCGGTCCTGCATATTATGATTTATCAAACCTATGAATTCACCAACAATTTTGTTGACGTTTTTAAGCAATGTTTTCAGGAGATCAATAGGCATGGGATGCCAGGGATGCATTGGGTTACATTTTGGATTGCACGCTTAAAGATTTAGGTGCATCATATTTTGGGAAATGTATTGTCAACTTTTGTAATATTC
Source organism: Tanacetum coccineum (assembly GCA_026074375.1). Classification (NCBI taxonomy): domain Eukaryota; kingdom Viridiplantae; phylum Streptophyta; class Magnoliopsida; order Asterales; family Asteraceae; genus Tanacetum; species Tanacetum coccineum. Next base: position 9,493 of record BQNB010120038.1, read on the forward strand.
AACAATGAACAAGTAAAGCTATATGCTTTTGTATTAAGTCTTTCAATTAAATCCAATGTATCATTTTAAACGACTTTTTGTGTCGTTCTTATATATCTTGTGCTATTGATCTTGAAGTAACACGCCCCGGACCCTTATTCCGCTGCGACCCAATTTGGGGGTGTTACAGATTGGTATCAAGAGCCAAGGTTATAGAGAACCAGGTCAAAATGTTTTTGCTGGACTATAACCATTTTCAAACATTGCATTCATAAAAAGGGTTTTTATGGGACACACACTAGTTGTTTGCATTAGTTAGTTTTACTAGATGCTTACATGACACTAATGGCTTGGTATGGATCGAACAGCCCTTGGAGATGAATCAAGAACCTTTCTATCTTACACCTTGGTTTCTACCTTGGCTTATACCCTTTCTTTCTCTTCTTTGGCTCGAACTAGATCAAGAACAAGTGAAAGTGTTTGATATAATTATGTGTTGTAAAAATGTGTGTGTGTTCGAGTATTTATTGGACAAGGAAGTTAAGATGGCTAAGTCTTGCATCCTTAGCAAGATGTAGTAACTAATGGAAGCCAGGGTTCTATCTTAAAGAGGTGTAAGGTGGTGGGAGGGGTTCGAATAACAAAGGTGGTAACAAGGTGGTGGTAAGGTGTCGACATGGTGGTGAAAGGGTGATGACAAGGTGGTGGTTTGATGGTGACAAGGTGGTGAGTCATGGTGGAGGAAATCAACTTGGGCTTGGCTTGGTTAGTAGCTAGTTCGATTAGTTATGGTTTCGGTTAGGGTTTTGTTTGGTTTGTATGAGCATGAGGTGGAGTGGAGGGAAGAAGTAACTCAAATGTAGTGCATGAAAGAGTTGTAACTTATGCTTAAAGGATGGTACAAATGGCTTATAAGAGTTTGGAGGGAAATGGCTTAGTTTCAATCTTGTGCATAATCGGCTTGTACCCTAGCTTTAAATAATGGTACGTAGGGTTTGGCAAAAAATGGAGGGAAAATGTATTTTAAATATTGTGCATGGTTAACTTGTACGTATACCTTATAGGTTGGTACATTTGGATGGCATGTAAAATACATGTGGTTAGGGTTTTGGATAAACCTTAACGTGCAAAAATCTGTTTTATGTTAAACGTTTTGGATGGTACGTTAAATAAATAACGTACATGGTAAATGGAAAGTTAGAAGTATACTTGAATATTACAATGTTTACTTGACATAAACATTAAATGGAGTTGGTGTTGGTAGGTGCGTGAGTCGGTTTTTTTTTTATTTGGAAAATGTAAGTTACCGATACATATTGATAGAATATCTAACTACATTGATATAAAAAAAAATTCAGTGAAAATGGTTGTATTAAATACAATAGGTGGAATATTACCTTAAATTATATGTGTGGGAAAAATGTTGGTTGTTATAGGTCTCCCACCTTAAAGGAATCTCGTCCCGAGATTTAGTTGGAAGTTAGAGTGGTGTTGGAAATAGAGTGGATATTTGGCAGAAAATTTGATCTTTGAGTTCCTACGTAATTTTTGGGCCTCTATTAGAGTTCCATCTTACTTTGACTATAGGGATACGACTTTGTGTCAGTTGTTTGACTTCTCGGTCCATGATCTCTACTAGTTCTTCCACAAAGTTGAGTTTGTCATCGAGCCGAAGCTCTTCCATTGGAATGACGAGGGATTCGTCAGATAGGCATTTCTTTAAATTAGAAACGTAGAAGGTACTGTGGACATTACTAAGTTCTTCAAGAAGCTCAAGTATGTATGCCACTGGGCCGACCCTATCAAGGATCTTAAATGGTCTAATATACCGGGGGTTAAGCTTTCCTCGTTTTCCGAATTGGATGACACCTTTCTAAGGTGACACTTTTAACATAACACGATCTCCAACTTGGAATTCCAAAGGCTTTCACCTTACATTGGCATAACTCCTTTTCCGGTCTCTTGAAGCTTGAAAGAGTTATCGGATTTGTACTATATTTTTGGTGGTTTCATGGATTATCTCTGGTCCCGTGAGTTGCACATCTCCAACTTCGGCCCAGCAGACAGGCGATCGGCACTTTCGACCATAAAGTGCCTCGAATGGTGCTGCCTTAATACTGACATAGTAACTGTTATTGTAAGAAAATTCTACCAGTGGTAAGTGTCTCTCCCATCCTTTTCCAAAATCTATAATACAGGCTCGAAGCATATATTGGAGTGTTTGGATGGTTCTTTCACTTCGTCCATCGGTCTCGGGATGATATGTCGTACTCATGTCTAATTGAGTACCCAACGCATTCTGCATTGATTGCCAGAATCTAGATGTGAAATGACTGTCACGGTTTGAGATGATAGATATCGGCACTCTATGCCGTGAAACTATCTCCTTTATATACAACCTTGTATGGGTTTCCATACTATCTGTTGCTCTGGTAGGGATAAAATGTGTTGATTTGGTAAACGATCTACAATGACCCAAATTATGTCATGTCCGCTTGACGTTTTGGGTAGTTTTGTAATGAAGTCCATCGTTATTCTTTCCCATTTCCATATAGGAATCTCTGGTTGTATCAGTAAGCCTGATGGCTTCTGACATTCTGCTTTAACTCTAGAGCATGTTAAACACTTGCCAATATACTCAGTGATGATTGCCTTCATGTTAGGCCACCAATAGAGTTTCTTTAGATCCTGATACATTTTGTCAGAACCTGGGTGGATGGAATACTTTGATTTATAGGATTCATGCATGATTAAGTCCCTTAAATTACTAAAGAGTGGTAACCAACTTCGATTCTTGATACAACGAGTTCCATCAGGATGTACTTCAAATGCTTTGTCCATTCCTCGTAGGTTCTCAGCTTTGATGTTCTCTTCTTTGATTGCCTTGGTTTGGGCTTCGAGGATTTGTGATGGTAATTTTGGGTGAAGGGTCATGACTAATGCTCTAACTCGGAGTGGTTTGATTCGTTCCTTCCGGCTTAAGGCATCTGCTATAACATTTGCCTTTCCAGGATGGTAGAGTTTGAAAGAGATTAATGAATTTGAGAGAGTAGAAAGCTAAATTTAATCAATAACACAACAAAAACAATTGAAGAAAAAAACCTAAAAATTATGAAACTAAGATGAAAAACGAGAGCAGGAATCCCGAACAAGGGGTTAAAAACCTAAAATCTTAAAAATTAACCCTATAAAGAAATTTTTACTTCTAAAATACTCTAGGGGACTAATAATAAGATGAAAAAGGACATAGACTGAAAACGGAGGTCGTTTGACCCAAAAACGAGTCAAGACAAGAACCGTACCCGAGACCCGTTCTTTAAAAATCAAAAGTTTGAAAAATTAACCCTACGAAAGTCTTTCTATTTTTCCTACGTAAAATATGACTAAAGAAAATTTCCTAAAAAAGAAAAATATTTTTTTGATAATTTTTGAATTTTTTATGAATTTTTAAAACTTTTAAAGAAATTAAATTATAAAAAATACTAAACTTATCTAAAAAATTCTGAGAAAATTACTAAAATTACTTTACCCTAAAACTATCCTAAGAAAAATAAGAAACCCGAGATTGAGCTTATGAATAAGCTCAGAATAAGCTAGAAAGAGCTTATAAGCTAATGGGCTAAAAAGGGTATTTAAATTAAATGTTGCAACCTATGACTGGATAGCCCTGCCGGGCCGAGTGGTAAGAGTGTTGTGTCGTGAGTGTGAGGGGAGGGGTTCGAGTCCCACTCCCACCCTTTTTTTATGCTACAATACTTTTTTTTTACAATCTTATAGAAAACACAAGAATAAGCAAATTTTAAAACTACAACTTTTTACAAATATGACAAATAAGCAGGGAAAATAAGCACAAAAGGCAGATCACACTCTTTTTTTTTCCTAATGGCTTAAATGAGCTATATGTTTAGCTAAATTGATGGTCAAATATATAGCAAGGATCAATCTCATACATAGCCAAACAGTTGGTGTTCTAAACCTATTAAGCAAGGAAAAACAAAAGTAAGCAAAGAAGCACAAGCCAATAAGCCAGAAAAGCAATAAGCAACTTGAGGCAAAACTGTTGAAAGACAGAAAGTGGCTTTTTTACCTTGATTTTACTAATAAGCTTGTAAAAAAAGCTCATTTTAAGCTTAAAATGAAAGAGGAAAGGTGTTATGAATAGCTTATGATGAGCTTAAGCTTAAAATGAAAAGCTAAATAGACTAGAAATATCTTAAACTAAATGAAATTGATGGAAAAGATGCCTCCCTAAGAGATAACACTTAAAAATCTCAAAACAAATAAGCTACATGTTATAAGCCAAAGACAGAAAATGAGCTAAATTTTTTAACAATCAACTATATATAACCTATAGTTTAAATTCATAAAACCAACACTTCTAAGCTAGAAATAAAAATTTTAAGACTACTCCTTAACTGCAACTGTTTTTGGCTTTTGGATATTTGGAGACTTTTAAAAACAAATTTAAGCTAACTAAATAAGCTGGAAATGAAAAATAATCACTAATCTAAATTAAGCTATTACTATACTATTTCCTACTTGAATCTAAAAGGCTAAATCCTAAGAGTGCTTAGCTAAATTGTAGCTCAAAAAGTGGCAACAGGAACACCTTTGTTTCTGCTGAAGCACTTTGCACTAGTACTCACCAATTAGTGCAGGTACCCTTGGTGGTTTCTACTGCAACAAATCCACTCAATGAGTATAAAACAACATTTAGCAAACAAAACTTAATCCTAAGAAGACTTGAAACCATTTTAAGCTAGCAAAGAAAAGAGTAAAACCTGTCCTGGTGCTAGAAAGATCATATTAAGCCATTACTTTTGAAAAATTAAAATCTAACTTATAAAAACTGAATTAAAACTAAACTTAACTAAAATCTAAACTAACTCAAGCAAATGGCACTAATACATTTGACTTTTGCAAGTCAAAATAGACTAAGCCAAACACCCCCTTAAATATGAAACTTGCATTTTTTTTACTACCTCATGGGGAATCTATAAGCCACAACAGATGTAGAAAAAGACAGATAAAGATCAATTAAGCAAATTACATCAGTAATTAAGCTATAGTAAGCAAAATAAGCTGAGGAACAATACATACTTTTAAAAATGAACGTAAATAGAAAAATGAACAACTTACATAATCCAATGCTTTTGGTAATGAACTTAAGTGCACAATCAGCTTGTAGACCACCCTATGTGCTTACCAATAAGCTTTAAACCAAGCCCATCCTTAATTGCTTATTCATCCAAAATAAGCTTGAATCCATATTTCTTTCTTAATGAAACAGTAGCCCTTTTTTAGCTTTGGGAAAACCTTTAAGTAGTTAAAACAGGTTATACAAGCTAAAAAGAGCTTATAGACATAGCTTTTGAACAAAAGAGCTTAGTGACATAAAACTTATAAATAGGAACAGATTTGCATTTAACAGTAAAACCGGACTTAAAATTTCATTTCATACAAAAAGTGATTACAATGCTTGACAATAAAAATGACAGAATACTAAACATTTAAAAACATAAATAAAAATAAAATTAAGCTACAACTACTCCTTTTTCATTAACTACTGTTCATCTGTCTTCTTCTTCAATTTATATAAGCAGTGAAGTCTTCAAACTTGTGTTTGTTGTGTTTGTGATGTGAGAGGAAAGTCATAAGCAATCTTGGCCCTTGGTTAAGCTTGGTCCCAAAGTCAAACGATCCTAGCCCTTCTTTTTTCGTGTCCAATTAGCTTCAAGGGGATTGCCAAGCTGTACATTGAGGCCATGTGGGTGTGGGGTGAGTGGGATAGTGAAGGTTTTGTTGTTTAGTTGCAGGTGAGGACAAGAACGACACATGAATAGTTGGGTTTGTGTTTTGGCGGGAAATTGAGAAGATAAACAGTGTATATAAGTTTAACAGGTAAAGGTTTGAGTTGTTGGCAGGTTTAGTCCCTGATTTATATATATCTTGTTGCAATCTTCGTCCTTGTGGGGTTAAAAGAGTTTGGGGGTTTGGCACTTTCAGCCCCCGAGTGTTATATAAGGGTTTGCAAGTTTAGTCCAAAGTGGTGGTTAATAGTTTCGGATATGGCAGTTTCAATCCCTCGAAGTTATATGAAGTATTACATAGGTGGTCCTTATGGTGTACAACTTTTTGAAGGTTGGCAGAATTGGCCCTCAGAGTTATATGGGCTTATTATTTGGGTTTTCGGGTTCGGTTTTCGATGCCGCTTCCCGGGGTTGACTTTTTGACTTTTCTTTTGACCCCGTTGACTTTGACTTTTGTTGACTTTGGCTTTTTTACGCTTTTCCATTCCGTGCTTGGTTTTGTCGTTTTGGCTTCGTTTTTCGTCCTTTTCTTAGATATCCGTTCCTGCACAGTATAAACACAAAAACAAGCATATTTATGGCATTTAATGTGTGTGTTGGTGTTTAGGGTCATTGAAAAGTAAAATGTAGGTGTTTAATTACACACATACCAAAATCCCCCATACTAAGGTATTGCTCTCACGCAATGCTATAAAGTAAGCATTTAGAAAACTAAGAATCTCAATCACCTTCGACTAATAACCTTGAAAAGTAGCTAAGTGTTCATCGAGGAAGTTAAAGACTCATAAGTTTTGAAAATCCCCGTCTTTACCATTTTTTATATATACACCTATTCCTACACATCTTTTTTTTGTATTTTTTATTTTTCATATTAATCAACTAACTAGATCGTTTGACTTTCGTTATTTAATAACTTTAAAGGATCATAGAACAAGATGCATTTCGATCCGAGAATGCCCCAAAAAGGATAAATTCATACGTTCCGACTTTTCACTAATTCCCAAATCAAGCTTAAAAACGAAATCACCGTTAAATTATGAGTTAAGATGTCTAACACTACTCTTATTTGCAAATTGTACAACTTTTTTTCACTCCCGACAATTTATATCTAAGGTGTATGTGCTATTTTGAATTTCAACCATGGATCAATGTTTTGCAACATTCTATGTTTCACGTTCCATCCGAGAATAATGAGTTTGATGGCGTGATTCATCCAATGTTCTTAAACGATTTTCGTCTCGGGCACATCCCAACCATGCGGGTTAAAGTGACCATGCTTTTGACACCTCACAGAGACTAGTATCGGGACTCACGGACTTAGGTTTAAAAAACTCTCAGGTTTTCCGTATGCACATAGCTTATAAATTATAATAGCTCCAAAGTTTTAAAAGATATTTGATTTTTAACAAAAGAGATCTTTTATTCTCAATATTATTAAGCCATAGCTTATAATATATATAGCCAAGTTACAAAAGCATATTTGATTTTAACAAAAAGAGGTCTTGATTACACTTCAAATTAAACATTTATGCAATTGTAACCCTCGACCTTTTAGAAGGCTGCAACATCGGTTGTGAGCCGGCAAGATGCATCAAACTTTTATCAGTCTCGGATTTTTATTCTTACTATGGGTTTTCTTTAGAAGGCTGCAACATCGGTTGTGAGCCGGCAAGATGTAGCAAACTTTTGTCAGCCTACAATTTATATTTATTATATTTTTCATTTTTTATCATTTTTTTTTAAATATTGGGAAAAGTCTTCTTTGAAAAATTTCAAGTATATTTTGAACTAAGGCTAAAGTATTTTGCTATTACTACATAACAATTATTGATTTAGTTTATTTCCAAAAGTAGCACGTATTTAATCAGGGTTAAGAGCTTATGGTGAGAAAAAAGCGACAAATTACCACATGAACTTTAAAGATTTCCAAATAATCTTGTTTAGCATCCAACTCATTCCGTAACACTTTATTTTTTTTTTTTCATTTCTCGTTCTTCACGAATATTCGCGAACGCTTAGTCTAAAAGTTAGGAACAAGCTAGAGCTCAACACGCTCGATCGAGTCAAAATTTACTCTTATTCTACCAGTAGGAAAGTTAAGATTCTTAGTTTTCGTAAATGTTTACTTCATAACATTGCGTGAGGACACGGCAATACCTTAGTATGGGGGATTTTGGTATGTGCTTAAATACACATACCATTTTCCATGAAAAACGGACTTAAATGACCAAAAACAGACAAAAACTGCCAAAGAAATGTTTGTTTTGCATTTGTATTTTGCAGGAAACGGATATCACACAAAAGGACGAAAAACGAAGTCAAAACGGCAAACCGAACATGGAATGGAAAAGACTGTGAAAGACAAAGCCAAATCGAAGCCGAAAAGTCAATCAAGTCAAAAAGTCAACAGAAAAGTCAACTGGTCAAAGTCAAAGTCAACACCGACATGGTCAAGTCAAAAGAAAGTCAAAGAAGAAAAAAATATAACTATAGGGACTGAAATTGCCAATTCCCTAAGTTATATTTACACAAGAAAAAGAAGAGAAGGGTAAATTCTGCCAATTTGGCAAAGTTAAACCACAAGGGGCAAAACTGCCAATGGCAAAGACTTGTACACCCAAGGACTAGCGGTGCAAAGGGTTATATAACCCTTGGGGGGTTATATTGCCAAATCCCCAAACCCTTTAACACCACAAGGACGAAAAATGCAAAGCCTCTTATAACCATGAGGGACCAAAGCTGTCAAAACTCTAAACTTGTGCCCTGTCACCCTTTTCCTTTTCATAACATTTTTTCCCGCCCATTTTTCCCCCCAACGAACTCACGGGTTCACCTCCTTCCTTTTACCCTGCAACCCAAACCACCCCATGGATAAACCTTTCCCTCCCCCTCCACTAAGCTTTCCCAGCTGTAAGATTGCCAAGTTGGCAATCCCACAACTCCCCAAGCTTATTTCGATGGTTTAGATGATCCGAACAAGCACCAAGAAGAATGGAGGGCTAGGATTCATATCTGTTTGCACTCTCACAACAAACACACTCCTCTTTTTGTGTCTACAAAGAAGCACAATTGTAAGAAGAAAAAGTTCGAAGAGCAAGACCCCTAGCTCGAATTTTTTTCTATATAATAGATTGTAAGCCCATGGTGGCAAGAGAGTAGTTTTTAAGTAGTTTTAAGTGTAGTTTTAATATAGTTTTTAGAGTTTAAAAGTTTCAGTTTTCAGTTTATGTTCTTTTATGTACTTGCATTTCACAGTTTTAATGAAAATTCAGTCGTTTTTATAATTGTGTTCTAAGTTGCAATTGCCTTCTTAAAATCTTTAAAGCTCTCAATATAAGCTATCTCTATAACTTGTTCAACATTTTTTATACAAAACTTCAAGGAAAATTCAAGAAAGTGACAAGTTACTGTATGTGTGATCAAGAATGGATGAATAAGCTATATTGGAAGGCTTATTGGGCTTTTGCTTAGTCTTAGCTTATTTATAAGCTGTGGGTAGGAATTTTAGAGCTTAATAGGTTTCCAAAACCCTTTTTTGAGCAAGGGTTAAAGGTACATTCTCTTTTAAATTTTCCCTCAGTTACTGTAGCAAATAGCTTATTAGCTTATTCTTAGCTTATTACTGTTCTTTGTGCTTATTGATGTTTATTTGAGCTTAAGTTTGCTCCCTAGTACTTTTCACTTCATTTTCATGCAAGTTGCTAAAAACTGTCAAAAAAATGCTTATCCTGTTCTAGCTGATTGTCCCATTTTAAGTGCTTATTTGTTTTGCTTTTTATCTTTTTACTGTTTAATTTTGCTTAAGTAGCATTAGTCATTTTAAAATTTCAGTTAAATTCAGTTTTTATAGGTTTTTAAATCACTTTGCAAAATTAAAGGGGTGTTTGGGTTAACTACAAAAACGGGTCAAAAATGGTTTTTATGGGTTGTTGTCATTAAGTTAGATTTAGTTTAAGTATTAAGTTTGTTTAAGGCTGTTTTTAAAAGTTGTTAAGTTCTAAAATTGTTTTTCAAAGCTTCTCTAAGCCGCCTTTGAAACTGTGGATTTTAAGAAAATCTAAAGTGCTTATTTGGTTAAGCACTTGAGATCTTAAGTTTTAGTGAAAAAAAGAGTGTTTTTGTGTGTTTAAAAAAGGCTGCCACAAGTCCTTTGGTCACTTGACTTTTTAAGTCAAAACCACCCAAGTTGTAAGTTTAAGTTTTAAAAGCTAAAAAGCCCTTTTTCACCCTTAAAAATCAGCAGCTTTTCTTTGTGTTTAGGGGCTTAAAATTTGAGCATAAGCTCACCTCAAGCCACTCAAGATCTGTTTCAACTTATCTTTTAATTTTGAGCTTATTTGACAGCTTTTAAAAAGCTGTCAAATAAGCCCTTGTGTTAGCATTAATCTCCCCTGGTGCAAAGGGGTGATTTTTAAGCTTCCTTTTCTAGCTTTCTAGTGAACATAAGCCCTAACTTTTGGCTTATTTGGAGAGCCAATAAGCTCTTAAATAAGCCTACTAAATTTCAGACCTTAAGAAGCTCTTTTGCTAGCTTATTTTTAAGCCCAAAGTTGCCTCTTCACTGTTTTTGTTAGGCCTAGTGTAGGAATTGCTTATTTTTACTCTTGGCTTATTCAGCTTATTTCATAAGCTCAATTGTGTTCCAAATAGCTTTTTAGGATAATGTATTAAGTTGTTGAGCTTATTAACCTTTTTCCTTGCTTATTTAGAGTAACAGTTAGTGCCTTTTTGTCTTTAAGCTTATTTTAGTGTCTGTCAAGTTTAAGCCCTTTTCCAGCTTATTTAGTTTGTAGAATTTAGCCTCTTAGTGCTTATCTAGTTTAGGATTAAGCCCCCTTTTAGCTTAGTTGTCCAAGTCTTAGCTTATTTGTCCACAAAGTCCAAATGACTTAGCTAGTTTTAGCCTTAAGCTCAATTTTAAGCTGCTGTCGTTTTAAAAAGCTTATTTACAGCTTATTCATAGCTTTTCAGAAAAAGTTGTAGTTGTGAAAATTGTTAAGCTCATCGAGCTTAACAACTTTGTTTCACAAAGTTTTTCCAAAAAAAAGGGGAAAGACAAGGGGTGACCCGGGTGAGCAAGACTCGAACCCGGGTCTCAACCCTCGATACATTCCCCCTTTATAACATCACATACCGCTGCGCCCTTGGGACTTTTACGTTAGTATCCCAAGGGCCAGGGTATTTAAGGGTGTTTTTGGGCTTTGTATGTAATAAGCTGTATTAGCTTATTTACGGGCTTATTTATAACACCCTGTGTTTTCAAGTCTTTGACGACGTCGATAAACCTACTATTTATTTTTAGTGTCGTACGCGTTTGCTTGTAATTTCATGAATTAAGTTTAAATCGCGTAGGCTAAAAATTAGCGTTCAATGTAAACGGGCATCAAACAATTAAATGTTTACATCAAGCAAGGGTTATATAATTA
>BQNB010120039.1:1402-20706 GCA_026074375.1 Tanacetum coccineum
CAACTCGATTAACACTATAAAAGCGTTAAAATGGTTCAAGTATTCTAGCGAAAAAGAAAGACCAATAAGAAAACATAAAAAAATAATGTTTGAACGGTATATTTCGGCATTATGTGTCTTTGTAATGCTTACTTGTTTTGAGGTTATACGGCTTTTTCATATATTTAACAAAACTTGTTAGGTTGAGCTGTAAGAATTATAAAACTAATAAATTGCAGAAATTTAATTTTAATTACTTATCGACTGTGATGCAACTAAAAATCATACAAACTAAAAGCAGATTTAATGGGTTCCTCTTCTTTTGATTTTGATATTGTGAATGGGAGTAAATCACTATTGGCTTTGATATAGAAAAGTTTAACAAACAATAAATAATGTCATAGACATTTGACTTCGTCTTGACTTCATTAAATGCACAAACGTTGTCGAGTCGATCCGGAAATGTCCGTTTTAGCTCCGTTTTCAATCCTTTTGTACCTTTGGCTTCGGTTTTTCACGCTCTTTCCAATTCTGCTCTTGGTTTTGTCTGGTTTGGCTTCGTTTTAGTCCTTTAGTGAATATCCGGTACCTGCACAGTACAAACACAAAAACAAGCATATATATGGCATTTTATGTGCGTTTTTGGTCGTATAGGGTCGATTTATTAGGTAAAAGGTATGTGTAATTACACACATACGAGAACTCCTCAAATAAAGCACGTAAGATATGTGAATTATGTATATGCATTACAATAATATGTGGTACATTACATAGAGTATATAATATGAAAACCTAACTAATCACACTTGGGCCTTAGCCCATAACAAAAATACACGACTAACAAAAAGGTGTATAATGGAACTTTATACATCTTTTTGTTCGTCGTATATTTTTGTTATGTGCTAAGCCGCTAAGGCCCAAGTGTGTATTAGTTCGGTTCGGTTGTTTTCGGTTTGGTTTCATTTTTGGTTTTTACGGTCTTTCTACTCACCCTAGGCTTAGTATTTAACTTTAAGAATGAACCCTTTAGAACGATTCTTTGTCTATGAAGTGCAACCATTAGAAATCACAGCATATGTTATATGCACAAAGTACATATGAACATTTTTGCTTCCTTTTCATGTTAGTGTTTGAATTTTGTTCCATTTTTTATGTCTAACACGTGGAAAATTAATTCTTGAGCAAACATCTAAGAAATTTGTAGGTATTATTATTTTGTCTGGTTGTAATGGCTGAATATGTTTTGCAGCAAGAAAAGATAATCGGTCAACAATTCAATATTAAGCTATGAGCTAATATATTTTGATTTGTCCTTAATTTAAGATATTAATTGGTCACGCTAACCTCTTGACAAGACTTTACCCATTTTGAATATTTGTAGCAGCGGGCTTAACTCTATGACGGTCAAAAAATCGAAAACCACATTTCCTCAAAAAAAACCCATTTAAAAGCCTTGACATCACAATGAAGTAAGTTATACCGTACCCCTCCACTCGCATAAACATAACCCATTTCCTAAATTTTCTTAATAAATTTAACAGCGAGTTTAAATGACAAGGCTAATTGCGTGAGAAATCCTACTTATTTTATATTCTACCAAAATGGTCACCAATTTTGTGAACTACCTATTTTGCATAATAAGTTGGAACTTATTGCAGGGCGTGTGGCTTACTTTCGATTCACTTTATGTCTCACATTACTTTCTTTTTGGCTTAGTTCACTTCTCCACTCCATTTGGATGTGAATGAATGTGACACTGAGCTCTCTAATTACAAATCCATTTTGTCTGGTATATAATTCACAAAAGAGGCTTAAGTTCGGAATTTTAGTCATCTAATCGTTGAGTACTTTGTTTTTGTCTTGATGGTTAGTTTACTTTTCCGTGGTCGAAATGGTTATGTAACATTCAAATTCAAGTTCATTATTGTCATTGTGGTAACAGCAAATGTAAAGAAACTATGTGCCATTTTGTGTTTTTTTTAATAATGCCTAAATGATCACAAAGTTTTAAAATTTTGTTCAATGCTCATCTAGCTAATCAGAACATCTATTCATCATTTATCAAAACACCACTATTGTGATTCATAATAACAAATAATGACACATGTATAATACAATGGAGATCGATATGTTCACAGCGTGACCCTTGTACTAAACATGGAAATACAACAATAGGATCATAGATTCAATGTATAATGCTTAAAGTGAAAGAGTAATCTCGTCGAGCTGAAAAATTTAGGACATGTGATTAAATTTGTCCATCGAGTCGATAACTTCCTTTTGTTGTCTATAAATCAAATCAGTGACCATCCCACATCTGTACATTTGGTTAGAAAGATAAGAGTTCATGTATTTAATTAGCACATGTTATAAGATAACACAATTGGACAGTTTTGTACTAATATGATAACACAATCATGGATAATTGTGAACTAAAAAGATTACATGTGCCCGTACCCACCAACATGGACAATTGTATACTATTTAGCATATAATAAGTTAACACCTAGCTGTGTCCCCCTGCCACCACTTCGTCAGCCATCATCAGATACAAAATCGTTCGTGAATTTTGAGTGAAAATCAACAACCTTCCTCTGCAATGGAAAGAAAGATGTTCATTTTGCCCGTACAATATGAAGGAAAGAAACGTCTCAGAACACAAAACAGGTGGCAATTCCAACCCATTCTAGGTCCAACTAATAAGTTTAGCTAGAAAAATAATGGGTCAAACAGGATTAACTGATTAAATGGGTTAAAAGCCGTCCGAAGTGTACTTTTATTGAATAAAACCATCTAAATCATATTATTATTCATTTAGATTACAATATTAATCTAAACACTATTTGCTATGTGCAGGGCTTTACTGTAAAAATACTGTTCCATAATCAAATTTGACGCCTAAATAAATTGTTGAAAACTCAATAATAGACAATAAGTGTTTTCGGGTCAATTAAACTCAAGTCGTTTCTCCTTGAGAGCAATCCAACTTTTTGGCACTACTTAAGCTTCAAGAAGAGATTATAACCATGTGATTAAACAATGACGATGTGTATGTTTGTAGTGACATTAAATGCAATCTAACAAAGATGTACAAATGAAGACATATTATTTCTTATCACAATGAAATTATCCTACCAGCTAATATAGAGGCTGTTACATGATATTATTTATCATAAGTTGCATTGTTCTTTGAAAGAAGCATACACATAAAAAAGGATATAGATAATTACATATTCAAAATGTTATTGTTTTAACAAAGAAAACAATAATCGGTAAGTGACTTACTGAGGCACATCCTTAAGAAAATTTACCTGGTTTGCCTCTTTATTCTAAAATTGTAGCAAGTTTTAAGCATTTGAATTTAATAGTTGACATTCCTAGAATTATTACATGGATTAGTAAATATGGTCATATGCATTAGTCATTTGCAATTAAGTATTCCATAGAATTAAAATAGTACAAAGTTAATCTATTCAGAAAACCGCCATTATAAGACTGACAATTTCGACACATTTATAAGTGTGTCATAGTAACAACATCATGTCCTTATAGAAATTTCTATATTTAACATGTTGAGGGGTGTTTGGTATTACAGGTTCTTAGGTCATATGCTTATCAAGAATCATTTTCATTGCATCCCCGGCCACCCCTAAATTGTTTCTAGCAATTATGTACTAACGGCCTTAGACCGAAACACACAAACAACTAAATGTGTACCTGTTGTTGTCGATGTTCTAGTCTCAGCCTCTAAGCTAGAGTTCGATAAAGGATACGTGTTTTATTCTTTTGTAAAATATTTTAAAGCTCGAGTTTGCTACATACATACCCTTTCATATGTCAGCAGCATGTGCATTGAAGGATCCATTTCAAATGTCAGCAGCATGTGCAGGCTAAAATTGGTCATAAAAATTTATGCAGAAAGTGATCTTAAAAGGGTGTTTGATTGCTGAAATTTTTGTGCAGAAAAATGCTCTTAACATGGTTTAATTGCTGAATTGTTTGTGCAGAAAATTGACTTTAAATGAATGTTTGTTTTGCTGAAATTTTGTGTAGAAAAAATGCTTTTAAAAGTTGTTTGGTTGCTGAATTGTTTGTGCAGAAAATTGACTTTAAAAGGCTATTTGATTGCTAATTTTTTGTGTCGAAAAATGCTTTTAAAAGGTTGTTTGGTTGCTGAATTGTTTGAGCAGAAAATTGACTTTAAAGGGTTGTATGGTTGCTGAAATTGTTGTCAAAGGAACAAAGAATAATAAGGTGGTGTTTGATTTGAACTTAATCGACTTAATATGAAAAAATTTAATTTAATAAGTCTTGTGAAAAGTTGTTTGTTTTTAACTTAATCAAAAGAAATGACTTAAAATAATAAGTGATAAAACTGAGAGTCTCTACATTAAGTCATCCGTTAATTAAACACGACTTAATGAAAGTATTAAACAAACAAACCCTAAGAGTCTTTGTTTAGGTTCTCGGGTTTTGGGTGTTAGCGTAATGGCTTCGTTTTTATGGATTGAACCTTTGGACGTTGTGTTGTTGTAAAATAGTAGCGATTTCATATTACTCAAAATTCACAGCAGTGTCTAGACATGTTCCTCCATATTTGTTAGTGGTTTCTTTCTTGATTATTTTCTTATGACTTAGTAAATGCCCAAACAACAATCTGCAAGTTAAGTAGTAGGATATCAAATAAGCATCACTGCTATTTGACTAAAATGTCCGATATTTCATGATAGCGAGTCAGAAATTGTATACGGTGTAGGAGCAGAAGCAGGGCATGTAATAAGAACGAAAATTGGTGGTCGTAATAGTCAGTCTAAGCAGGTTGGCAATACCTTATGTCTAATATATTTATCATGGTGATTATAAGTGGCGAAATGTGCGGGTTGGGTAACTGGTCAAAATGGGACGGGTCGGATTATGTTGACACAGAAACTTTTACTTTCTCCTTTCAATTTTTAGTTTTGTTATAGATATTCAGTATTACATCTTTACACAAACAATGTTATTACAATATAAGTGAGTGACCCTCTTTTTCCGTTTCCCTTAGGCTAGATTTTATGACTTGACCCGTTGGAGAATCAAACAAAAGCCAAATCAACCCATTCTTGTGTAAACAAGTCGGTATTTAATAAGCGTTCTTCCTTTTATCTTATGGAGGTATATCATATAGGCACAGAAATAATCACAAATGTGATACATATAAGCGTACTTAAGCGTGTGATATTTATCATTTCAGGCACCTCCTATATTTTCAAACAAACTGGTCACGGAATCAGGTGCTATTATTCTTTCAGTGACTTTAATACTTGTCTTTGGTAGGGCCAGGATTATTATCTAGTATTGTAACATAAATCAATCTCCAAAAGTAAATTTGCTAAGTAGTTAATATGAATACATTACATTTTTTATCAAACGTGATTCCAAGTAGAAACATTATATACATTTATACATATCTGGCATCAAAATATTTGTTGAATAAATAATACATAGATTGCAAAAGTTGAGTAGCATATGACAAATGTTCATATACTTGATCACTTCTGTACTGTTATTTATTTGTATTTGGCATTGTTGCAAAACCAACATTTGTGACTTGTCTTTGTAGTGTATTGCAAACTGTTTTGAAATAGAAGTTGTGGGTGAGAAAAGTGTACCTTTTATCCGCAAAGACATTTGAAGTCATTGGTGACTAAATCAGGTGGATGCCAACCCCTGCACGGGTTATGGTTTATAGCATCAGTGCTTATATACAAATGGAAAGAGAAAAAAGATACGAAGATTGGTACTGCACACCTATTGGTCCAAGATCAAGCAGTTGGAAATGAGTACCAAAAACCTCAGCAACGTAACCACGCGAAGGGCCATCAGATAGATCTACAGAAAAACGGAATCCTTGAGGGAGGAATATTACTTCGCCAGGAGACACTTGTAATTTTCCACACACTCTGTAGTGATCCATAGCCCTGCACAGAAAATAAAAACCTTAAAAATGTCTTCAAAAGTCACACTTTTTCATACCAATTGCAGACACAGGTAACAAAAGATAGTTTCTTATTATTACATTGCTTTCTAGCCTATAATAAATATAATCAGATATCATGGAGGATATCTCGAAATGTGGCAATGTATTTGTTTTATAGAACCTTAAAAAATATTGGTCAGGTTAGTCTGTTACCATTTGGCATGCAAATGTTCTGTTTACCGGCACAGAGTCAAACAAAAGGAGCTTTTGGAGGTTCAAATAAAATGCAAAAACAGATATAATATTAGAGCTTAGTTACAACTTACTTCCTTGTTGAGGAACTACCAAGAAGTCACCATCCGCATTGCAGAAAGCACATTTTTCCATCTATTTGTTTGCGGTATACCTACATGATCATGAAGGCCTAACACTCAATTTACTATATTTAGCTAAAGGTGTAACAAATCTATTAGATGAGTAAGTAAGCTTAAAGTACATATTACATGTGAATGGTGAAACCATGTTGAAGGAACAATATCATAACTAAGCTCTAGATGTGATATTGCTAGAGTCTTGAGGCATTGAAGGAGTCAAACCTTCTTATCGACACCGAGCTTTCTGCCTCAATCTATAAAAACGAACTTACTTTCATTTATTTATGATTGGGCATAGAGCCTTAGACACAATCGTTTGTAATACACTACTTAGCCTTACATTGTGATACATAATTTACCTCAAAGTTTGAAGTTTTGGAAGATGCAAGCTAAAAAGACACTGGAACTTTTGAACATTGTATCCGTTTCGGTCAATAACAAGATATACATTTATCATAAATATTGATTAATACAATAAGAGCAGAAATAAATAGGGTAAGCAGATTTTAAAAGAAGAGCTCACATTGTCATATTATTTGCACATTCCGCTTCATCCCATGCTATCGCTCGTGTTTCAAGAGGATTCAACTTAGATTTATGACTCGGGGATTCAACATAGAATTTTTGAATTGGTGTTTTAGTTTACAACCTTCTCCCAAAAAACAACAAAAAAAAGATCAGGGGGTGTTTCTTAGATGGATCACCGGTAGATTTGTCACACGGTAATTGGGAAACCCCATGGCATTGTTCCAATTTAGATTGAAATTTGGCTAAAATCATTTTTTTTGAAATTGCACCTATTAAGCTATGTTGAAATTTGTCTGATATGTTCATTATTATGTTACTATTTGCTTGTTTATACCTAGACACTTTAAATCCGTAGGTCCACCCACTGTTTCTTTTTCTATCCGTTGTACATTTTCTTTCTGGTAAACACAAGTTGTATCATCAATCTATGCATAATTGCTCACTAGAGTAAGTGCTTGTAGCAGAAGAAAGACAACAAAGTAAAATTAAGCATTGGCATAGAGTGGGAAAAAAACACACCTTGCATTAATAAAACGACAACGTCGTTATTATGTACTGGTTAAAATCAAAGAGTAAGGATATATCATATAGTATTACTATTGAGTTTCATACATTCTATTCTTTAATGCATTTCATCTATAAACGTAATATGCTTACTATAATTACTTTGTTTTTACATGTTGACAATTTTATTGAACACCATACTAACACAAAGTTATGGAGAAGGAAACAAAATTCATTAACGTGTTAACGATTGAAACCACTGTTGAAGATGATCGATACGATTTGATTGACACTTTAATTTGTACTTGTCGCGGCTTAGATCAGTCCACACTGGTTGGATCGATAATTTTCTTTATTTTTCTTAGTATTTAGTTTCCTCAATCTGGCGATCTTAATTTGTATATCGGTATTCAATTTGTATGTTACTGATAAACTTCTCAATTATCAGTAAGCAGTTACAGAAACGTGGGATCCTTTTTTCAGTTTTCCCTAAATTTTCTCTAGTCTAGAAAACATAAGCGGTAAAAGAACTCACCACAAGTAGACACGTATTAAAAAGGTGACGTGGCTATGTTAAAATTGTGCCACATACTATGTTTTTATCTTGATTTAATGAGATAATAGATTGTTAAACGATGTGCCAAGAATGACTTATTTGGTTTTCGGGTTATATTTCGGAAGCCTATTTTTTTTCTTATTTTCATACGTTTCGGCTTATATAACGTTGTATGCAAACTATCTTGTTAGCCTATTTAATTAACAACTTTTAAATACTTATAGCTTTTGTGTCTCTCGTATCAACAACGTCAAGTTACCATCTTACTACCCAGGGTCGTCCCGTGAATTTCGGAGGCCCTGTGCCAACTACAAAATGAACCTCTCGAACACGAAAAATATGAATACATGTACGATTAAACATTAAAAAAGTAAGTAGCTTAACATAAAAATAAGTGTGTATAACATGTATTTCACATAAGTATTTTCTACATAATGTATGGAATTTTTTTATTTAAAAGATAAAGTGGAGTAATTTTAAAACTTTTTCAAATCTTGTGTTGAAAATGTAAATATAGTAAACTCATTAGACTTACTTACCTAGGAATAAAATTATGAAACTTAAAGATTAGGACCAAAATGTAAAATCTGTAAACCTTAGGAGTGCAAACTGAATATTATTCAAAGCTATCATCTTCCTCATCGTATTACTTCTGTAGCAACTCTATTTTGTTTATTTGCTTAAAACTAATCTTTTTTTACAGCTATAACTTCAAAATCTTATGTTTTATAATCTATTCTTATTAAAATTACGTTCGAACCCAGTTAAAATCAGCCGTACATATATAACATCGGGGGCCCTAAAAATTTGGAGGCCCTGTGCGGTTGCACACTCCGCACATCTTAAAATCCGGCCCTGTTACTACCCATTGCAAAGAACACCGACTCAAATGACAACATGCAATGGTAACCATTATTTATCAGTAAGCTCTAAATCGTTAAACCTAAAGCCACATAAAAGATACGCATATCCGTACGCACCTTCTCGCATTTTCAACATATGTCAAGAACCCTCAACACCTTTCCAGAATCACGTACATAAACATTCATTCGGCAAAACTTGAATCCATTTTGTAAGCCTTCCTCTAGTACGATTCCTACGAACCCTATACCAACAAAAATTGAACATACGCTTACTTATGTCTATAAACTTCATGACACACATTAATTTATGACGATTGCAGTTCCAAGTTATAAAATTAAAATTACTGGTCGGCCGCGTGAGAAATAGTAATAGGTGCAAAACATGGTTGCATTTTGTGCCACCCATTCAATAACCGACCGAATCAGAATAACCTCATAGTTACGGTAGTCTTAATATCGAGGTTGTAAAAAATACCTTGGCAAACAAAACAAAAAATCCAAAGGTGTTTTAAACAAACTGCACCAACAATGAACGAATTATTCGCGACAACATAACCAAACTCTTTGAGGCACAAAAAAAACATTAAAAATTCATCCAAATAACCAACTATTTACAACAAAAGAAACAAATATTATCAAAATCAAACTCACAAACCACTATCGGAACCCATTATTCGTATCATACTGGCGACCAAGCACGGAAAAGTTTTCTTCTTCTAAAACCAAATTACATTACTTAAATGCAACCAAAAACATTGTGACAACCCAAAATTTCAGGTTTACTTTTACCTAAAAACTTGAGCGTTTTACTTTGAACATGTATGTATTTGCTTTAATTTATAACCGGATAGATTATCCCGCGTACAACGAGAAACAACTTTGAACGTACCCCGACTCAAGACTAAGTTTAGTCTACACATAACAAGCATGGTATGATCATCATAAGCATGTTTTATAAGTCACTTACATTTAATTTTACAAGTTTTACGTAAATAACTTGAAACTTGCATTAAGTCTCATGCATGCATGCAATATACAACAAGTTCACCACATTTACATTAGACACTAGTATATAAACTCAAAATTCAAAAATTTAAAAACCATATCCCCCTACCCCTCCATGACCGGCCACCACAACACTCCCCCACCAGAGCACCCTTTTTGTTTTTAGACTACTATCACTTACACACTCTTTTGTTCCTTAGCCTAACCAACTACTACACCTCTTACACCCTTGTCTCTTGCATACTTAGTCACATATTGTGACGCACCCTTTGTCGTCGATGCCTAATAATGTTGGTCTCTTGACCAAAAGTTTGACATTTACACTTCGCCTTACATCACATTGATGCGGGCACTTCATGTTTCCACGATTGTTTGGTAGCCTCCATTATGTAAACAAATGGTTTTGGTGCCCATATAAACAAGCAACTAGTTCATTATTTACACATACAAAAACATAACACTCACTCTCTTTTTCTTCTCTCTAAAAATGGCACAACAACAACATATAGAGCTAGGTAATTCAAAATTTTCTGAAGTGTTTTACAAGAAGATATTAGGTAAAGGATTATAAGCTAGGGTTTTGGAGTTGCTTATTTGGGGTTATATTAAGTGTTTTGGGTTAGTTAGTGTTTACTTGAGCTCCATATCATCCTCATACTTTTAAGCATCATCACTTTCATATTTTCATACATTGTACATCATTTTTGTTGTTCCATATCATTTAAATATGCTTGTAGTGTAAAGAATTTGATGCAAAACTTATTAATACAAAACTCCATTTTAAGCAGAATTTTGAGTCGACTTATGTGAATGAAATGAACACTTTAAAGTAACATTTTGGAAAATTTCTTTCCATTTCCTATTAATATAATGACTTAAGTATATTTATGGAGGAGGTTATAAAATGGATGATTTTCTACCATTTTTGAATGATTTTTGCAAGATTAGTGGTACAGTTTTGAGTTTGAAATTTTAGTCGTGTTTTTGAGCATCTTAAGAGTAGTTTTGGTAGTTGAGACTTTGGAACTTTTTGTAGATAAGACATTAACTTAAACTTAGCAAGTTGAATCAACTCTAGATGTTAAATAACGAAGGAGATATGACTAAAACAAGATAGTTAAAGTTTTTTGGAAATTTTCTACTTTAAAATTCGTGTCTTATAGTGCACCTTTGGATGTCTGACACTTAGTTCCAATGTATGGGGTCAAGATTTCTTGAAAGTAGACATTTTTACCTTCAATCTAGGCTTTGAATGGACAAAATCGGGTAAGAACGAAGGAGTTATGGCCAATTTAAGTCGTTATTTATTCCGGACAACAACTATATTAAGGAGTTTTTGGAACTAAAAATGCGGTTTACTTGTTTTTCCTAAATGAGTTGACTTACGAATATTAATAAAACTATACTACAAGCATATAAAGGTGATAATATTTCATAAAACTCATACGCACATACCTCATGTTGCATTGTAAACCTAAAGCGCACTATTATTACATTAGGTCGCGGTTAGGTTATGTGCACACTCGTACTCGTTATACCACTACTATTGTATCACCATTTGCTTGAGGTGAGTTCCATAGCTCCCATTTTACTCGTTTTATAATTGTTTTGAAACATTTAGGGTGAGATACATTGCTTGCTTTTACTTATGAACACTAGTGCACTTAAACTATTACAAATTAGCCTAAGTACCCGTTAACCCACTTATGCCCACTATCATGAACCGTTAATTAATGCGTGTAAGCACGAATGATGTAAATAGATCTATTGGGATTGACATCCCCGTCCAGGTAAGTATCGCTTACTTGACCAGAGGTAATGGTCAAACGGACGTATACCATTTCGGGAACTCTAGGTGGTCTTGGGTTGGACACCTACCGGGCAATAACTTATAACAACTTGAACTCTCGTTAAGGCTTCGGTGTCATGAGCTTAGTGCAACCATAATTACTTTTCTATGACATTGTATTCGTTATAATGATCATACACTTGAAATCTTGTGGTCCGCACTTATTAATTACTTAAACCTACGAACTCACCAACATTATTGTTGACGTTTTAAGCGTGTATTCTCAGGTCCTTAACTAGCATGTTGCATGGCTAGCACTTGAAGTCAATGTTTAAGTCTTTGTAGCGGTTGTATCACATGAAGATTTCTTGCATAAATTCACTCGTTGATTGTACTAAAACTTATAAATTCTTTTGTAATGAAACCTTGAGGATTGTCATGTTTGAACAACTTATTTATTTTAATGAATCAGCGATGTACTTTTAAAACGACTCATATAGAGGTCGTTCTTTATACTCTTGTATTCTTGTGCTATGAAGTTACCACCCCCGGTTACCTTTCCGCTGCGATATTTTGGAAGACAAACATCGCCTAGCGTAAGCATAATTTCAAACATTACAAGTCATTTTTAAATGGCAAACCTTAAACGGCGTCGTTTTAGCAAAACAAAATAATGTTGCCTTCCGTGCTATAGCCGTGTTTTGGTTTACGCATTGTATTGGCTGCCAAATAAAGTCAGATTTTATGCAGACTCATCGATTAATCAATTTTTTGTTTGTAAAACAAATCAATGTCAATCATATGCAACTAATAACATTACTTAGTTTAAACACTATCTCAAACATCATAGCTGATTTCTAAACGCAACTGCTACATTTTGGACACCATCTGTGTTTTAGATCAAATAAACCATTTTTATCAAAGGAAAATTCTGATTCACTAAATCACCAAACCATTATAGACTTGCAGGTGTATAAAACTATAGTTATTTTTCTTTATAAAACAAAATAATATTAATTTTACGCAAGCAGTAACATTAGTTAGTTTAACCATAATTTCAAACACGAATACATGATAGCTTATCTTTAACATGCGTCATTTTACCCGACGAACACAAATTTAAGCCCTAAGCAGTCCAACGCAAACCCCTAACTTCATAACACCCCTCACCCCCCTAAAAAAACATAATAATAAAAAATAAATAATTGTTGCAAGATGGACTTTACTCACGTTTCAGAGCGGCTATTACAGTGGCAGCAAAATAAAGTCTACCGTTATGATATCATTTTTTAACGCACCAAAATCACGACTCACCTACTGACCAAACCACTACACCCACAGGCCAGAATCACAAATGACCGACTCACCAAACCATTATAATTTTTTTTAACCAAAGGACAACCAACAACACGATCTTAAATTAACAAAAAAAATTGTCACACCCCCAAATAGGGTCCCGTCCGATTTAGCGTCCGGGGGCGTGACGTCACTGAATATCTCAATTACAAAGCATAAAGAACGACCTCTAAGGGTACGTTTTAAAAATAAACACCGTTGCATAAATTCAAAATATTAATAAGTTTTACATCGATCAAATTTAAAAGATTTAAAAGTTAAATGCGGAAGCTTAAATGAGTTCAACAACAGTATTTAAAGACATAGATAAATTTCTGGTAAACCGATCCAGGCAAATAGACTTCACATAAGTCAAGCAACGACATCCATGCTAAGCACCTGAGAAAAACATGCTTAAAATGTCAACATAAAGTTGGTGAATTCATAGGTTTAGTTCAAACCTAATTTATGTAGACCGCAAGATTATCAAAACGTATGCGACAGTCATAGGAGATACAACTTCACATAAAGAGGCATTTACGTTGTACTAAGCTCATGAAATCGAAGCTAATACTGAAAGATAGCATGTACACTGCTATATAAGGCTTTCCCTTCAGGTGTCCGACCAAAGATCACCTAACTAGTTTCTACATGACATATATCCGTTAGTCCTTGGCAAACTCGGACTAGTAAGTGCTTCTTACCCAGATAGGGATAATTAGTCCCAATAGATCTATTTATTCACTCGCGCTCACTTAACCAGCCAATCGGTTAAAGGTGATTAACAATTCATGATAAGTCGGGCAATAGTGGTCTAATCGCTACTTAGGCAACACGTAAACGGGGAATTTCTCACGTATAGTACTTGTGTCCAGTTTTAAAAGCAAGCAAGGTTTTTCACCCCAAGTTATAAAACATTTATTCAAAATAATTAAAAGTGGGGCAATGAACTCACCTTGATTGGTGAATCGAAGAAGAATAGTCTAGAATAATTTCACACGATAACGAATGACAGTTCGTAAAAACAACCTATGAAATGAAGGTTTGGTTTAATATCGGAGTAGCGTAGAATGGCGGATAATGCATAAGGATTTACTAGTGTACTTTTGTTAATATATTTCTAAAATTTAGTGTTTGTGATCGTATAGTAATTTAAAATGTTTTCGCAAATAAAACGAATAATTAATAATATATTAATATTACATACGTATATATATGTCTAAGTAAAAATATATATTATATATATATATTTATATATATATACATTGTTCGGCACTTTATTAAATTCCCGTATATCTAGTTTTATCATGTGCGCTTTCTAGTATTTACTAAGTATAATAATTTATAAAAATTCGGCATGACCCGTTCGTGTTTACACGTTTTCCAAAGTCGTAGACTATATTTAAAACCATTTTCAAATCACTTTCAATCCTCTTTTCATAATTACAAACTATACATCATCAAATCTCTTTTTATAATTTATCAAAAGACCATTTGGACCCTTATTGGGCTTTTAGGCCCAATAAGCCTAATATTATTATTCGTAACGTCCAACGTTCAAAATAAGTTAAACGTATAGCGTATAAATCGTACACTATCAAATAAGTTATTCATGAACTTATTCAATAAGCTACACCGTAGCTTTACGCCTTTGTGTATTGTATTTATGTTGGGCCTTTGCACGTTAAGTCCAAAAATGTAGTTTTACTTATCCATATAGTCCGATAAACAAAACATTAAATAATAAACACGCGACTTAATAATAAGCTATTAAATAAGCTCACAATAAGCCAAGCAATAATAAACCGAACCACATAAGCTCAAAAATAAGCTTGTGGTGTTGGGTCTTGGTTGTGGGACGCGGCTAAAAGCCCAATAAGCTATATTCGGGCTTATTTGTTAAGCCGAAATAAGTTTACCATTTGTCCCTTCAAAATAAGCTAACAAAATATAAGCCGAAACAAAATAAGCTAAACAATCACTTCTCCTTTCCTTCCTTATTTGGGCCGAACCAATTATAATCCCATTAAGCTCAAAATAATCAAATAAGCTTTTCCAAAACCTTATTAACATAAGTCAAATATAATAAGCTATAACATACTATTTTAATTACACGAAAATAACCACGATCACAAAATTATGATTTTCTTATATTTTCTTTTATTATTTTCGAACCATAAGCATAACTTTTTAAGGTTTATGTAGTTTTAAAATCTTTGTTTCTACAAAATAAGTTGTACAACTAGTATGTATGCATCAAGATGATTATGAAAGTACAAGTTATTAAAAGATTTGAAGACTTACAAAAATTGAAGGTTTTTAGAAGGATGAACAAGACTAAAACAACCCAAATGTTGTTTAACAAATACCCCGAATGATACAAATGATCAAACCTTCAACAAATCTTTAAAAGTTCTTGATCAAAGATGAAAAATTTACGGATTTATATAAGTGTGTGTGTGTTTCGTGGGTAAGGAAGAACAAGAGAGCAAAATGAGACTCAATGTTAAGTGTGTGTGAGATAGGAATGAAACTATGAGATGTAAGATGGTATATATGGACAATTGCTTCACACACTAAAAGTGTGTAAGTGTGTGTGTGCCGTGGGATAGGACAAAGAGGGGAGAGGGGACCAAAATGATCTCTCAATCATAATTATGCAAGGACAAATGCTAGTTGTAATCTTGTCTTATTACTTTGAATTTCAAATTTGGCATCCAAGGTTTATAAGGGTGCTTGTTTGGATATGAGCAAGGGGAGGGGGGGACCAAAATGGTCTCCAACATTATAGGATACTAGTGCTTCATGTTTGATTTAATTTCCAAGTCCTCCATGCATATGCTCATATTTTAAGTAAATCACGATTCACGCAAGTGACGAAACGAATAACGATATCTCCGAAGATTTTGAAGACTTATCAAAGATAGAAGGTTTTAGAAGGATTGAAATAAGACTAAAATAAACCCAAATGTTGTTTTAACAAATATCCCCTAATGATACAAATGATCGAAAAACACTTCAACAAATCTTTAAGAGTTCATTGATCAAAAGATGAAAATTTTATGGAGATTTAAAGACATGTGTGTATGTATTTCGTGGGTAAGGATAACAAGAGAGCAAAGAAAACTCAATTTAAGTGATGTGTGAGATATTGAATGAAACTATGAGATGTAAATGGTATATAAAACAATTGCTTCAACACACTCAAGTGTAAGTATTGTGTCTCTGCCAGTCAGGGGATAGGACAAGGAGGGGAGAATGGACCAAAAATGATATCCCTCCATCACAAATTAAGACAAGGACAAAATCGCTAGTTGTAAACCTTGTCTTATTACTTTTGAATTTCAATTTCGGCATCCAAGGTTATACGGGTGGTTTGTTTGGACGTGACGCAAAGGGAGATAGGGTAGACCAAAATGACCCAACATTCTTCGATACAAAGCAGTGCTTCATGTTTTGATTTTAATTTTTCTCCTCACATCATATGGCTCATATTTTTAAGTAAATCACGATTCACAGCAAGAGAACAAACGAATAACGATATCTCCCTCGAAAAATTATGAAATTTTAAATATTGCCTTGAAATATAAAAACGTGGCTTTTGCCAAAATACTACAACGTTAGGTGTCCCGGTTCACTCCCGGCGACGATTCTCAGATAAAAGCAGGAAAACTTCCCGGTTAAGCGTAAAAGTTAAACGAAACTTTTAAAAATTCAAATTATCGACCGGTAACGGCTAAAATATTGAACGGAAATTTGCGGGGTGTCACACATGTGTAAGCTCTTGACAAATCTTTGTACGGTTTGAAACAAGAACCTCGGGCATGGTATGACGTTCTTTCAAAATTCTTGATCGATAGCGGTTTCCAAAAAGGTTCAATCGATACTACTCTTTTCATTAAAAAAGGGATAAACATATAATGTTGATTATAACACCCCGTGTTTTAGGGTCATTGTACGTCGTCAATAAATTCACTATTTATTTTTAGTATTGTACGCGTTTGCTTTTAAATTGAAATCGTTAAGTAAATCGCGTAAGCTAAAACTTATCGTTCAACGTAAATGGGCATCAAACAATTAAATTTTTATATCAAGCAAGAGTTAGATAATTATTTGGAGTATAATTATTATCTTTGCACATTTTATTTTTATTGGTTACGTAAAGTGTTTACGTTTCGCGATAAAATACATTTAGGCATACCCGGAACCACCAAACGTTTCTACGCTTTAACAAATACCCATTTTTATACCCAATACCTAAAGTTTTATAAAAATTCACCCATGTTAACATTATTGGTCAAGTTGTACATAAAATAAATCAACTAGACACTACACCTTTCAAGTATTTCATCTACACTAAATTCTTATACCTTTAAACTTCAAATATATCAAGATATTTTACAAGATATGAAAAATCAATATTGTACTCCCTTTTCCCCCCTATTCAAAAGGGACATATAGCACACATTCTACCACTTGACCCTTGTACAACATAACCTCATTTAACCTTATGTCTTTCACTAGTTGCTTTGACCATAAGACTTCCCTATTTCACTCAATGTGTCTTAGACTTTCTAATGTGATCTTTTACTAGTCTTGGCAATATATATAGCATGCACTAGTAAGTAAAACACATACACTCGCA
This sequence comes from Tanacetum coccineum, assembly GCA_026074375.1. NCBI lineage: Eukaryota > Viridiplantae > Streptophyta > Magnoliopsida > Asterales > Asteraceae > Tanacetum > Tanacetum coccineum. Next base: position 18,940 of record BQNB010120039.1, read on the forward strand.
TTTCATAAGGTAAAAACAACACAAAACTCTTTTTGTCCCTCTCCTCACCCACGACATCAAACACACACCCATACACAATCCATATAATTTTATTTAGCAAGCATACAAGTGATCTCACTTCGTATCTAAGGTATACCAAGGTGTATTGATGGTTTAGTTTAGAGTTTAAAAGGGTTAAACAAGCAAGGATCAAGATTATGGTTTCTTTGGATTTAGGGTTTTCATTGTCTTAGAAGCTAGGGTTTGTTTGCTAAACAAGGGTTTAGACATTGTTGTTCATCATCATATTAAGGTTATCTAAAAACCTTAATCTATTTACATTCATGATTTTATGTATATATAATGACTATGTAGTTAATCACCATCTAGGAAACGTATTTACATGAAAAATGGATTTTACTTATGATCATCGTATGATATACTTTTACATATGTTATATGGATGTTAATATCATGTGGGAATGGTAGTATAAGTATTGCACAAGTGTGGTTTATGTATAAAAAGTATATATAAACTAGTGGTTTTAAAAGTTACTTAATAAGTTTATAAGTATAAGGACTTGTTGATCTTATTATCTTGTAAACATATTTTTAGCAAAAATATCAAAGTGGTCTGATTAAATTCGAAATATAACATATTTATTTTATATTTTTATAAAATACTACATGTCACGAGGATTCCAAATATGTAAGGAACTTAAAAATCCGATTTATAACGAAGAAGATACGACTTTTACAAACCTAATCGATGATTTTGATGTTATATACCTGAAAGATGATTTTACAAACCTAATCGATGATTTTGATATTATTTACCTGAAAGATGATTTTTTGAACCTAATTGATGATTTTGATATCATTTTCCTGAAGGATGATTTTACAAACCTAATCGATGATTTTGATATTATTTACCTGAAATATGATTTTTTGAACCTAATTGATGATTTTGATATCATTTACCTGAAGGATGATTTTACAAACCTAATCGATGATTTTGATATTATTTACCTGAAAGATGATTTTTCAAACCTAATTGATGATTTTGATATCATTTACCTGAAGGATGATTTTACAAACCTAATCGATGATTTTGATATTATTTACCTGAAAGATGATTTTTCAAGCCTAATCGATGATTTTCATATTATTTACCTTTTTATTTTTAATACAAATACTTAGACATTGATTTAACAAATACGATTTAAATATCATTTCAACTTTTAAAATTAAACAAGAACTATTAGGTGGTGGTGTAACTATATAACATGTGATATTTTATTTATATAAAATACATTATACTCATACGACCTACAATTAATTAGGTTGCATTCGGATTGCCGAGACGATTTACTTATTTGATTTAGATAATCAAATCATTCACTTACGGTGAGTTCATAGCCCCATGTTTTACTATATCAATGATTTATAACTTTTGGGGTGAGAAACATGCATTGTTTTACAAATTGGACGCAAGTGTACATTTTATCATGATTACGTGTTTGCCTAAGTAGCGATAACCCTCTGAGCCTATTATCATGAACTGTCAATTACTTTGTGTGAGCGCGAATGTTATAAATAGATCTATTTGGGATTGACATCTCCATCCGGGTGAGTAGCTCTCACTAGTTTCGAATGTACTGAAACAACGAATGTATACCATGTCGGAACAATTTGGATGTTGCGGGTTGAACATCTACAAGGGCACATTATTTGCATTAATTTGCATACATATATGTTGTAGCTTCAGTGTCATGAGCTTAGTGCATTT
>BQNB010120040.1:2616-14863 GCA_026074375.1 Tanacetum coccineum
ATGACTCACCACCACCTTCATCACCATGACCTCACCACCACATCACCATCACTCCAGCACCTCCATCACCACCTTGTCACCCAACTTGGCCACTAAGTCTCCAAAACCCCTAGTCATCACCCTAACTTCTCCATCTCCTTCCACCGTGCTTAGCTATTTTTCTAGCTCTTCCTAATCACCCTATAGCCTTCATAAGTCACCACTCTACCCACACCTTGGCCACTACTCCAAGAAACTTGGGCACCAAGTTGGTTTCACCCCTATATAAGCCGAAACATACACACCCTTTCATTTCATCCTTCAAACTCAAACACACACACTCAAATAGAGTTCTAGCCATTCCCTAGCACTAGAGGGGCTGAAAATGTCATTTTCCTAAAGTTATAACTATAAGAATCTATCTTGACAAGTTTCAAAGTTAAAGGTTTAAATTATATAAACTTTATATATAAAGGACTAAACTTGTAAAAGTTTATAAATCAAGGGTATATATTGCCATTTTTGAAAACTTAAAAATATAAAATATAATATTTTTATATAAATTACAAAAATATATAGTAATATTATAAAACCCAATTTTATTAAAACCTGACACATTTATCGTTATTAATCAACGATCGACGCATTATAAAACAATTACGTTATATAATTATCGTAATTTATCATTGACTAGCTTTTGAAGAAACTTAAAATCTTATCGTATCACGTTACTAGGGAATTTCATGTGAGGGTTTCCATTTGGGTATTTGTTTTGACGAGTTTGTTGGGTTTACGATTTAAAGTGCCCTGACTTCTCAAACGATACTACATGGCCTCTGGATTATGATAGTCCGAACAGTGATACAATATTTCCATAAATTAATAAATTAAAGTAATACGTTAAACATGAAGTTTTGAAACATAAGCCATCACACTAAGACTTGACATATTACCCCACGTTGCGTGACGTAGCTGTTACTTTTACTTGATTTACTTTTGCTATCAATCAGATTTCCCCTGTTAAGGTGAGTTCATAGCCTCGTATTTTAAATCTTCTAATGTTTTCATAAACCCGCGAGGGGGATACATGCTATAAACCATGAATACGAGTATATTTGTCCAACTTATGCAATCTTTGATAAATTATTGCCTAAGGTCCTTACTTTTGCCATTAGTCCCCATTATCATGAACCTTTAATTAACTTTTTGGAGTAATCGCGAATTGTTTGATAAATAAATCTAATTTATGGGACTGAACTCCCAGTTGGTGTCGCCTATTATTTCTGGTAACAAAACGTACTTCATTTGAATCACTATGCGGTGTTGTGTGGCAAAAGGCACCCGTTGGGGCAACTTCTTGTTGAATATTGAATATCTCCTAAGTTCTCGGTGTCATGATCTTAGGGCAATAATACTATTTTTCCATAATAATTTTACTAAATTAGCAATTATTACACTTAATAGGTGAATAACAAAGTAACCACAATTGAACTTGTATTCAAACTTTTTACCTATAAACCTATGAATTTCACTCAACCTTGTGTTGACCTTTTTAGCATGTTTATCTCAAGTAACTGAGCATCTTAATGGCACAGAGTGGCACTGACTTGAAGATGGCTAAACTGTTATCTTCAATTTTTTATGTTTTCTATGGAGATTATGGGACCTCTGTTTGTAAAAACTCTGATGAAATAATGAATGATAACTAAATTTTCCAAGAACGTCTCTTTACGATTCGTTTTCTATGATTATGACTGTTGTACTATGAAATAATACCTTAGATTAGCTTTCATTGCTATATATGTCAAAATGGGGGTGTTATAGATTGGTATCAAGAGCCACGGTTATAGAGAACAAGGTTGAAACCTTAACTATAACTACTTTTCTTTTTCCATCCAAAAAAGTCCTTTGTGCCACTACATCTCTCGAATAGTATGTAAAGTACATAACTATTATACTATTATATAAATAACTTACGTTATTTACCGATGGGTTATTAACAGAGTGATGTCTTCTTCTAACCACCCTACTTCTGATATTGAGGATGCTTTTTCCTCTAACTTTCTGGACTATGTCCCAGCTTCACCAGGAAAAACTTATTCTAGCTTTTCAAATAACTCATTTGGTTTAGTTTTGATAGCTTCACCAACTCTTTTACTTTTTCATGATGACCCCTATATGAAGGTCATGCATGCATACTAGGCTAAAGAATCACCTATTCCACTGCCAACTATTATGCCTCCATCTTCAATGCTATCTCCAATGTTTAATCCTCAAGAATTCTTTCTTCCTGAGGAATTATTGCCACTTAAGAAACGAGGTCGTGACCGATCACCCTCCTCTACTTCTACCCTACCTCAAGCATTTGAGATAGGAGAAAGCTCTCGTAAGACAAGTCTGGAACGTCACGAGGAGCAAATTGTGGAAATTTTAAATCATCTAGATGAACTCTCTCTTGACCGTATTAAGTACATAAAAGACAAGATAGAAGGTCTTGGAAAAGGTCGGGTGATCATACAATAAGATTTTGACAATCTGGAAGCTAAACTCTGAGAGTCTCATACTCAGATTGCTAAAATTCAAAGAAAACAAATGGAAAATAACAGCAAGATTGCTCTAGCTCGCTTTAGGATTGCTAATCTAGAACAAATCATCAAAGATATCCATGTTCGTCACCAAGCAGATAAGGAAAGTCTTCTGAATGCAATCTATTGAAACACAAAGTAACGTCAGAAGGACAAAGGACTACTAGATTAGATTACTAGTTATAGCCTTTATTTGTTAGAACCTTTCACGGGAATGTGTAGGTTTATAAATAACAACACCTTGTCAAATTTTGACTATGTACAGTTACAAATGCAGGTGTCTATGATATAATACATTGGTGATCTCGTTTTCATATTCATTCATGTTATGTGTCTATATTAACATCTCCATCGTCATCCATTATGAATCATTACCGTGATTCTAATAGATCAGATGCTTGTTTGATCCATATCAAATAAGTATCTATGACTTTAATTAACACTATTGTTAAAAAAATGCTTAAAGTTATAAAAATATGCATTGCATTCTTTAAGAATTGTAATATCATTTCTTATTACCGTGTTGTCTTATGTTGATAGAATATGTCTCCCAAATAAAGGACGTCAACTCTTTTGAAAGCAACAGCATGACTCAGGACTGCATCAGAGAACTAGTTGCTGATAGTGTTTCCGCAAGTCTTGGAAGCAAAAGCCATAACTTGGCAAATACTGATATTTTTACACCAGACCAAGGAAGCTCCGTGTAGCAAGAAAATTGTCGCTACAATAGAGTTCATGAAGGCTGTCAACCTATCAACTTCAAATGTACGGAAGGCGCTGTTGGTCTTTCCGGCTTGGTTTGAACGAACTGAAGATCAGTGTTTTCCCATAGCAACTGTACCGACAGATGCAGGTGAAGTTTGCTACTGGTACTTTAACTGAGAAGCTCTATCTGGTGGAATTCTTTTGGGCCCAACCTATTGGATAGAAGAAGCTTACAACGATTACCTAGTTGAATTCAAGAAGATTTTTAATAAAGACAGTAATGTCCCCGAACTGAGTCCAAAAGATGGAAGACGAATTTTACCAGTTGACTGTAAAGTGAATGGTCTCATCTCTCGAGGCATTATGTGAGAAGATCCAGGAATTGGCAACTTATGTCCCACCACGGTCGCGACAGTTTATGAGAAAATGTTGGAAGTTTTCATCGGGGGATTGCCTCGATGTATTAAAGGGAATGTTACGCCTCTAAACCTCAAACTCTAAAGGAAGCCATTAACATAGCCCAGAGGCTAATGGATCAGGTAACAAAGCACACTCTGGTGCAAGTATCAAGTGATCATAAACGAAAGTTTGATGACAAAAGAACTTTCAACAACAACAACTACCGTAACGATAATAACAACAACTACTGTAATACCAACACCAACAACCACAACAATAATCACCAACCACAACATAACAGAAGACATGAAACCTTCAAGGCTTATGCTGCCACCCCAACTGAAAACAATGGGTATACTGGAAATCGTCCCTTGTATAAGAATGCACTTTACATCACATAGGACCTTGCACTGTCAAGTGTAATACTTGCAACAAGGTGGGCCATCTGACCAAGAACTACAGAAACAAAGGGCCAGCCACTGGAAGTAATCTGGTACCAGTGACAGTTACTTGTCATACCTGTAGAGAGAAAGGGCATTATGCAAATCAGTGCCGAAAGACCAACAACAATGCCCAGGGAAGAGCCTACATGCCGAGGGATAGGAATGCTCACCAAGACCGAACGTAGTCACAGGTATGTTCCTTCTAAACCAACATCTAGCTAGAGTATTATTTGATTTTAGAGCCGATAGAAGCTTTGTATCCATATCTCTTGCCTCTAAGCTAAATATTCCACCCATTACAATAGATACCTTTTATAATATCGAAACGGCTGATGAAAACCTAGTAAGCACAAACACCGTTATTTAGGGTGCAACTCTGACCTTGTTAAACCAACCTTTCGAAATTGATCTTATGCCAGTAGTTTCGACGTCGTCATCGGTATGGATTGGTTATCCAAGTATCATGCTAGAATTATCTGTGACGAGAAAGTCGTCCACATCCCAATCAACGGTGAAACTTTGATCATCCGAGGTGACCAAAGTAAAACCCGACTAAGTCTCATATCCTGTATAAAAACCAAAAGATATATATCCCGAGGTTGTCAAGTTTTCGTAATCCAAGTAATGGAAAAGAAGTCAGACGAGAAAAGACTAGAAGATATCCCAGTAGTCAGAGAATTCCCAGAAGTTTTTCCTGAAGATCTACCTGGCCTTCCTCCCGTTCGCCAAGTAGAATTCCAAATCGATCTAATTCCAGGAACAACACCTGTAGCCCGAGCACCTTATAGATTAGCTCCTTCAGAAATGCAGGAACTATCTAACCAACTTCAAGAGTTGAACAATCGTGGTTTTTAAATCCTGACCAAGTACTATCTCCTTGGGTAGCTCTTTGTCTTGTTTATAAAAAAAAAAATGATATGTCTGAATGGTATCGATTACCAGAGTTTGAATAAAACTTACCACGTAAAGAATCTAACTCATTACCCAGGATTGATGACATTATTTGACCAACTTCAGTTTTCGAGTGTCTCTCAAAGATTGACTTAAGTCCAGGCCTATCATCAACCTAGGGTCAGGGATAAGATACTCCAAGACAGCTTTCAAAATAAGATACGGACATTATCGAATTTTCAAGCGATGCCATTTGGTTTAACAAACCGCACCTGCTTTATTCATGATCTCAGAACTGTGATGTGGAAACCAGACTTGGACAAATTCATAATTAGTGTTCATCGATGATATTCTCATCTACGTCACGTAACAAAGAAGACACACAAATCATCTGAAAGTATTCCTTAGAATTACTCAAGAAAGAGAAGTTTGTAATGCCAAATTCTCCCAGGGGATTTTTTTGATTCGTAGCGTGCAATTTCTTGGACACTTAATTGATAGTCAAGGACTTCATGTGACCCCCGCCAAGATTAAAGCAGTTAAGAATTGGACATCTCCTACTACACCCACAAAAATACGTCAATTCTTAGGACTTACCGGTTAATCGAGATTTATCAAAATTCTCAAAAAGATTGCAATCTTTGGACTGGAAATTAACCCAGAAAAACAAGAAGTATATTTGGGGAAAAGATCAAGAGTCGGCTTTTCAACTACTAAAACAAAAGCTATGTGAAGCTCCAATCTTAGCATTACCAGAAGGAAATGATGATTTTGTTGTTTACTATGCATCCCATCAAGCTGGGAGCGGTGAGTAATGCCCAGAGAAGGTTATTGCATATGCACCCGACAACTTAAGCCTAATTGACGAAAACTATACCACTCCGAGTGATCTTCGAATTAGGAGCATAGTGTTCGCTCTTAAAATTTAGAGACAATATCTGTATGGCACCAAATTTACTGTGTCACTGATCATATAAAAGTCTTCAGCAATATCCTTGATCAAAAGAGATAAAATGAGACAACCTTTTTGGCTAGAATTGCTTTGCGAGATTATAATTGTAAAAGTCGCTACCACCTGTATAGGCAATTTTCATAGCAGAATGCACTTATAAGCGGAAGGAACGAATCAAACCACACCTGTATATACATGATATCAAAACACAAGCAAGAATGATGGTTTGGCTAATTAATCTTAGAGAGAGAAAGTAATAATTTCTAGAGAGAAAAGTTGCAAGACAAAGTATTCTCTAGAAATGAATAACCAACCCCTTCCATGGGCTATCGTCATCGCTATCGGGATCGCTATCGGGATCGCTATCGTCATCGCTATCGGGATCGCTATCGTCATCGCTATCGGGATCGCTATCGTCATCGCTATCGGGATCGCTATCGTCAACGCTATCGGGATCGCTATCGTCATCGCTATCGGGATCGCTATCGTCATCGCTATCGGGATCGCTATCGTCATCGCTATCGGGATCGCTATCATCATCGCTATCGGGATCGCTATCGTCATCGCTATATTTTAGAACTGGTTATTCTAGCACCACAATACGATTATTAAATAGGCCAAGAAACATGAAACATGCCTAAAAGGCAAAAGGGCCGGACCCTAGCCCGTGATCGCTATCGTCATCGCTATCGTGATCGCTATCATCATCGCTATCGTGATCGCTATCGTCATCGCTATCGTGATCGCTATCGTCATCGCTATCGTGATCGCTATCGTCATCGCTATCGTGATCGCTATCGTCATCGCTATCGTGATCGCTATCGTCATCGCTATCGTGATCGCTATCATGATCGCTATCAGGATCGCTATCGGGATCGCTATCGTGATCGCTATCGGGATCGCTATCGTCATCTCTATCGGGATTGCTATCGTCATCGTTATCAGGATCGTTATCGTCATCAATATCGTGATCGCTATCATCATCACTATCGTGATCACTATCGTCATCGCTATCGTGATCGCTATCGTCATCGCTATCGTGATTGCTATCATGCTCGCTATCAGGATCGCTATCAGGATCGCTATCGGGATTCCTATCGTCATCGCTATCGGGATCGCTATCATCATCGCTATCGGGATCGCTATCATAATCGCTATCGTCATCGCTATCATGTTTGCTATCATCATCGCTATCGTGATCGCTATCGTCATCGCTATCGTGATCGCTATCATCATCGCTATCGTGATCGCTATCGTTATCGATATCGTCATCGCTATCGGGATCGCTAAATCAAATTTCATCAGAAACTCATTTGTTTTGAAAGACAAGCACAGTCAATGTGCTCGAAAATCAGTTGTTGAGCACATCGAAAGGTTTTTCAAAAGCTATTCGTCAATTCACTGCCTGGAACAAGTTTGATTCATAAAGAATCGCACCATCGTTGCTTTCCATTTGTCACAAGTTTGATCCATAGTGGATCTCACATGTCACCTACCAAGAGCTTGTTTGATGTTGGCTCTAGAAGGATTTCCATCTTCATTGTGAGTACTTTCGTATCACTCGGATGTTCTGGCAATACCACGAGGATAATGCGTAGGACTCTTAAAATCTTACTTGTAATCACAGTGTGTGATGAGCAAGCATAGTTTGTATTAGTGTCCTAACAAGATTTATGGATGATCTCATGGCTCTAGACTCTATAGTGCATTTTTGGTTTTAGTAGTCGGAGGCTGGAGCGGACTGCCACCTTTTCAATATCATCTAACTCGGAGTGAGAGAGATGATAGAAATGTATTGATCTCCGTGAGAAATGAAACAAGAATCCTTTGAGGGATCTTGAGTGGCTAGGGAGGGTTGTGCAGCGTATCACTGGGTCCATGATACTTGTCTTCAATGTCAGCAATCAACCATGTGATTCTGACAGCATATGTAGTGACCCGGTTTCTGCCTAATGTTTAAGAAGGGCTTCTTTCTTTTCACCCTTTATCTTAACATTTCTTTTTCATTCTTTAACCCCTTCAGTGCTTATCAAGACTTCATAACTAATACCTTGTTGGGTATGTTCCAGTACTAGCTCCATCTCAGTCCGCACTATTCCCTTATTCTCACAATACTCCTTTTGTAATCATACCTAGGACTTTTACACTAACTAGTGGATTGTCCCTGGGTAGATCCCTCCGACTCTAGCGGGATCATGGGAACGAGTACCTAACCTTACCATCCTAATAACTCTAATAAAGTAATTACAGGGTCGGTCTTTTGCTATAGTTCACCTTGCCATAAACCATTTGAAAAATCAACCAAGGTACTTGTGATATAAATATCAAAGCCATTGTACCTTGATTGTTTTGATTATATTTAGAAACGCACCCCCTCAACACGTGCATCGGTAATTGAAATTATTTGGCACATGGAGGGAGGAGTATCTGCTTGAGTCTTAATAGATCACATTTTTATCAGATTTCATATTAAAATCACATTCTCTCCCCTGATCAAAAATTTCAAACCCTTTGAGATTTAGGATCTCAATTGATTTAAATATGTTAGAAAAATTTGGGAGAAGTGTGGTCTGATTAAATAGAAGCCGATATTGGAACCAATATATGCTCCCCCTTAATTAGTGAGGGAGTCTGTTAGTGTCAGTTAGGATGATTTTATAAATGATTTAGAGTTTAACGAGAAACTCAAGAAAAATTCGTAACTGACACATAACATTGATAACTACATAACTATATAATGTACAAAGTTTACAATATACTACACATGATATTGACCTTTTAGATGTAATGATGATATCATTCAGTTCTCTGAAGAAGCCTGTAGTCAATAACACGAACACGTCCACCAACAAAGCATTCCAGGTTCTGGTAGATCCTTCTTTTCTTCAGTCGCCTTTCAATTGCCGTAATGAAATCTTTGCTCCTTGTCACGTCCTTTTCAGTCCAGAAGCGCGTATTCATACCCGGATTGAGCCGCTTGATCTTGAATTCCTTGAATCTGTAATCTAGTGTTTCCAGAATACGTGTCAACGTGCCATCACTGAACTTGTATATTTCGTTGAACCGCATGATCTTTCATTCATTGTTGTTGACCGGGAAGATTACTGCTCGAGGAGACTCAATGATGGTATAATCATGCTTGAATTCGTATCCTGTAGCGTCCCATCCTGGTTTAGTAAGGTTCAGCTGAGTTTGGTAGCTTTCAATACCAAGTTAGAAGTCTTCAACCCGATGTCAAATCACTAAGTTACGGGTCCACAGCTTGACAGCAGTTGATAGCATCCGTTTGTCTAAACCAGAAAGATGATCGAGATGACCTTACAAAAGGAGCAAATTTAGGTTTTCAAAGTCACTAGGATACAGGTTCTTGAAATCCTTTTCAGCAATCTTGTGTTCTTGGTGATCAGCTCTTCGGAGGACAATTTCGCTTAAGTAGTCATATCCGTATCGTGAGTAGGCTTTGATTTGGACTAGACTGAGAATCCGCATGTATGTTCAGACTTCTTTACGATGTGAGGGGGAGTCATGTCTGTCAATGTAGAACTTCTGTCGATTAAACCACCAGTGAGCGATACCATACTTGGCACTTATGTTATAGGTGCACACATCTTCAATCCATATCTGTTCTGACACTAGCAGTTCAAGACCGAAGTCAGGATAATGAGCAGCCTTCATCTTGGAGATTGACAATACAGGCATGCTTCCCTTGTTGCCAAATCTCAGATATTCCAGATCTTTGTTGAAGAAGAATTCTGTTTGAATAGTGACATGACCTGGAGGACCACCGAGAGGCAGTGGTCGGTTAACATTGATTCTGACTTGATCTCCTTCCGGATTCGCCCAGTCAACCTGATCTGTGAGCATCTTGTGACACTCCTCCATCTGAAACTGAAGGTGAATGATATCTGGATAAAAGACCTTGACAACTTCATATGCCTGCCCTTCCAAGTCGGCTTGGGTAAGTTTGGACTTGTTTATTTGACGGCAGTACCAATTCAAGAAAGTCATCATGTCGCCAGTCTTTGCAAGCAAGGAGTTCTCAGCAGGGGGTTCATAGCTTGAAGCTAATGCAGACGCCCAGTTGTTCTCTACATCTGACACATTGGAAGGAAGAATGGTCCAAGCGGGTTCAGGAGTCGCTGGTCTTTCCTCTTCAGGTAAAGGCTTCCACCAGTCTTTTCTTGTGTCTGCTTCTGGTATTTGATCATTCCCGGTGTCTTCATCGTCAGACGATTGTACCTGTTCATCGGGAGTGGAATCATCATGCATCAGAGACTCAGTAGGAGATGAGTCTTGAGCCCCTGCGATGCCAGTTGACTCATATCTAGTATCAGATGTGGTCCAAGCCATAGATTGTTGAGCTGAGGCTGTAGTCTTGGATGAACTCGGAACTTCACGGCCCTGTTGCGGAGTAGATCCAGATGTACTAGAAGATGAAAGAGGTGGAGGTGGCGATAACTGAGAAGACCCCGATGCTCCTGAAGTACCAGATGCGCCTGCTGGAGGAGGTGTCTGTGATGGTGGAGAACCAGGAGGAGATCTTGGTGCGTCATGTCTCTTTTGTCTCTTTTTACGAGCTTCCTCCTGATCAGCAAGACGTTGATTGGAATAATCTAACTCCAAGGACTTCTGTAGGGCTTCATACAAGTCCTTGTGAACATTATTAGCCTTGTAGGAGTCATCTTCAAACATTCGCTGTTGCAGTATTTCCTTCATATCGACAGTGGGCAGATCCCTGAAGCGAGCTCGTAATGGAGCTTGCATTGCCCAATCTACTGCATCAGTAACTATCTCATCAACAGCTTGGCTTACCTTGTGGGGAATATCGAGCTTCTCCAAGTTGTATAGCCGTGTTCTATGTTTGTCCAACCTTTCCCCCAGGGCTAAATTGTCTTGTAATAGATCCGCCATATGTTGTTCGAGTTTACATATGCGACGGACAAGGATCGGATCTGCGGTGCTTTGTTGTGGTTGAGGTGGATGTGGTGGAAGAGATGTTGTTGTTGTGATTGCTGTGACAGTTGCTATTGATGTTGGTAGTGGTGCTTGAACCGTTGTGGAGACAGGTTATGACATTGTGAGATCGATAACTGGAGTGGTCATTAGAGGAACTGAAGAGGTGTCCTGATGAATGGGAACCATGACCATTGACTGAACCTCCGCTTCAGTATTGGATTTATCAGGTTTGTCTTCTTGAGATTTCTCCACAAGGAATTGATTGGTGAAGCTGAGTTCCTTGTTAAGATTTTGTAGAGAATACAGGGTTCCAGCGGAGCTTGCAGGTTCTTCAAGTATCACTTGATCTTCAGTTGGGAGTTTGAGGTTTTCTTGAATACTTGGGTAAGCTGTTGTAGTAAACTCTTCATCCATTTGCTCAGGTTTTTGTTGAGTTGAAGCATTAGTGACCTCGAAGTCCATGTGTTCAAGGTTTGGTCCAGCATGAACAGCATGACTTGACTGAGGTTGGGACTCTGCAGCATCACCAGGGTTTGATCCAGCCTGGCCTTCATCTTGTATACCAGGGTTTGGTCCAGCCTGGCCTTCATCTTGTTCACCAGGGTTTGGTCCAGCCTGGCCTTCATCTTGAGTTCCAGCATTAATCTCAGGAGACACTTCCTCATCAGATTCCATCTCACTGTCAGTCAGACCCAGTTCCGCATACAATGAAGGAGATTCAGCATGACCAGAGGGTTCAGTTGTGGTAGGTGTGCGCCTCTGGAAGATATATTATTCAGCAGGGCTCTTTTTCTTTGGTGTCTGAAGGGTGAGAAGATCAAGAGCTACTTGTTCATCGCTGACCTTCTCTTTTCCCTTTCCCTGTACATCAGGAAGCGGTTGAATTCTCCCAGAGTCAGGTTCCCTTATAACCACCGGACGAGCTGGTCCCTGAGTACGTTCTGCTTGTTCCTTAATGCTTAGTTCCACGGCCCGTTGAATGTCTGCTTCTTCATCACCATAAACAGGTTCCTGTTCTGGAACACCTTCGTCAACAAACTCATCAACCAACTGCAGAGGGCTCTTTGGCTTTCGCTGCTTTGTCACCTTACCAGCTTTAGATCGTTTTGCGGGAGATGGTGCATCAGATGTCTCCTTGACCAGTTTACGCTTTTTTACTTTGGTCTTTCTTGAAGGATTTAGTTGTTGTTGTTGTTGGTTTGGGTGGTTTTGTGACTTTAGATGCTTTAGGTGCCGAGGGTTTAGTTTGCTTAGCTGTCTTGGATTTAGTAGCCTTGGCAGCTTTAGGAGATTCGGTAACATCTTCTTCCCCTGCTTTACCGTGTTCTTTATCCAGA
>BQNB010120041.1:5685-20706 GCA_026074375.1 Tanacetum coccineum
GGCAATGACACATAAGCCATTCAACCGGTTACCCGTTTAGTAGGTCACTTAATACACAGATTAGACGAAATTCAAAAGTTTATTGACACTTTAACAAAAAAAATAGTAACGTTACACACAATAGATAAAGGTGTCAAGTTGGATACACTTTTCTATAATTTGCCCAAAAATAAAAGCTTCTTATTCCAATTCGGGTTTTGCTAAACAATGCTCATTGGGCAGTGATTAACGCGAAATATAAAAAGTAATTTGTAGTGTATTTATTATGCATTAAATATATAACTATTTTAAATATGGAAAGAATATGTTATTTAAGTTAATTTGTATGTTTATTTATTATGCATTAAATATATAATTACTCTAAATATGTAAATAATAGATCATTTATAATGGCTTAAACATTGCCCAGTGGGCATTGTTTAGCAAAACCATTCTAATTTTCCTATTTTGCAAAAAAGGAAAGTCGGGTAAATCAATAATAAATTAGGTCAATGTAAGGTTTCAACTCATTTACTATTTAACATTAGGTTAACATCATCTCAAATAAAAGGGAAATTTCATATATACTAGACGAATACCCGTGCATGCACGGAAAATTTCTTGCGGCCGATAATTAACGATGTGCAATATTGATAATGTTGTGGCTTTGTACTTGAATGCGAGAAATTCTTAACATAAATGAAATTGCAAACACTCGTAAAATGCAAGAAATTTTTAACTTGTATCAAACAAGACATTCAGTTAAATTGAAAGTGAAACATTACATCATTATGAGATAAAATCTAACAGCACACGTTACTCGTCGTGTAAAACTTCTTGGTATACGACATTTGAGGTGTAGACTCCTCCTTGATCAAACTCTTTTTCTGGTTTGGAGATCAAACATAATGTTTTGAAACCCGGTTCTACCCAAGGTTCAACCGGTTCTGGTCGAAAAACAGGTCAAATTAAACCCTTTTTTATATTTTCAAAACTCGTTTTCCGATAGCGACCTCGTGTACCCGCGCATAGCGGTGAAAATTCATGACAACCACCTCGTTTTCGGTAGCGATTCCCGGTGGAAGCTTCTAAGTGTTTATGTTTTTGTGTATTTTTTCATGCAGTTGTGATCCCTATTTATAGGGGATTTACCAAACCCTAGTCAATGAAAATTATGAGAGATTAATGGGCCCACCAATGAGTCAATCAATTAATTAATGAGGCAATCAGTTTCGTTTGACTGAGTGTACATATCAGTTTCGTTTGCTATTATTAATTCGTAGGTTATAATGATTTTAATTTTTTCAATGTTTCTTAAAATAAGGATTTTCAACTTTTCTAGATTTTAACTTTTCTAGATTTCTAGTTTTAACATTTGGGTAAATCTCCTTTATAAGGAGTATAGATATTCTTTCAAAAGCTCAAAATTACATATATATCCAATTTAAACTTATAATTGCATATATATCCTCTCACAAGCTTAAAAATTGCATATATATATCCAACTTGAATTTATAATTGCATATATATTCTTATTAAAATATATATATATATATATATATATATATATATATATATATATATATATACACACACACACACACAAATAACTATTTAATATAAATTTACAAGTCTAAAATACATGATATTATTTAAATTTCTTTTTTTAGTTACAAACTTGTTAGTAGTAATATACACTTTCATTGTAAAATTACTTTATTTTATACATTCGTGTTATATATGATATAAGGTGATTTTTTTGTTACACACGTTTCGGCCATATGGTTTATACCAAAACCTATTTCATTTTAAGTACACCAGCCGTCCCTAATTTTGAAACTTGTAACCCCGACCGTCCCTATTTTGGATGGTCGTTAACTTTTCTCGTTAAGTCTCTTGAGTTGAGGGGTAAGGTCGTCTTTTCATGCTATTTTGTGAGTTCCTGTCACTCTTATTCATTATAGCAACCCGACCCATTAATAAATACTTAACCCCCCAATTTGAATTAACAATTAAAAACCCTAGAACACACACAATCCTCTCTAATGGTAAGATGTTGGTGCCGTCGACTTGCTATAATCAAAACCTCTTGGACAGATGGTCATCCAGGTCGCCGTTTCTACGCTTTCCCAATACATGTAATATTTGATAACCTAAAAAATGAATCAGTTGATTAATCTTAATCAAATAATAGTTAAAATGTAATTCTTCTTATTCTCTTTCTACAGGGACCACAATGTAGGTGGATAGATTGGGTTGATCCACCAATGTGTCCTCGTTATGTTCAAATCATACTTGGATTGCTTAGCACTAGAAACAGGCATGAAGCTACCATCCAAGAATTGTCTAATCAAGTTTCAAAGCTTAAGAAGTACTTGTTGTTTAGTTGGCTAGGGTTTGTTTCCATTGTGTTATTTTACAGCTTGGCCTAAGAAAAAATGTAAAAGGTTGTTTGTCTTTGTCTTTTGGTATGTATAATGGATTTTGGGTTAATTAATGGAAAATGTTTGCTTTCTTATTTGATATATTTGGCTTCTCTGGATATAATGACCACAAAAAAGGGAGTTATATAATCTGGTTGTGTAAAGAAGTTTTGCCTACTTCGGTTAGTTTGACTATTGAAAGTCAAACATGACCACAAAAAAGAGTGTTATAATTTGGTTATCTAAAAAATCACAAATACACAAATGCATTGACTTTAAAAGTCATACACATTCAAGACATAACATAGAATTGTCAATTACAGTACTGTCAACACATGGACTTAATTGTCTAATACAGAAATACTGAAATAAAAAAAGTCTAATACAGAAATACTGAAATCAAAAGATAATAGTTTAACATAACACAATCACGTGCAAAACATACAAAAATCTAAATGGGACTCTTTCCATTTTCCTTTTGCTTCTGTGTTGCAGCAGAACCAGATCTAGTGATCCTTTTTTGCCCACTTCCTGTAGCAGCCTGCTTCTTCTTTGCAGGTGTAGTACCTGCATTTGAAGATGTAATAACTTGCTTATTATTTGCAGGTGTATTTCCAGCATCAGGGGGCCTTTTCCTAGTATCAGCAGCAACATTAGTGGACCTTTGAGATTTACTTGTGCCTGTTTCATTCATTGGATCCTTTTGGCCATTACAAGATATGGAGTTGTGGCCAAGATTTCCACATTTTGTACATGTCATTGTTTTATAAGCCCTTGACATCTTTCCATCCTTCACCATTTGAGCCTTTTCTTCTTTAGTTTTTCTCTTTTTTTTGGCCTTCCAATTGGAGTGTGATGTTTGGGTGGGGTGAGTGTTGTAGGAATTTGGGATTTCTTCCATAAGACCTTACCATACAGACATCCAAGTGTATAAGTGTATGCATGTTTCCAAGTAGCTAACCAATAACACGCGTTGACCCATTCTTCAGGTATACCAACTTGAAATCTATTAAGTGCCATGTTGTAGTTGGTTGCTATAGCATGTGCACAAGGGATGCCTGTTAACTCCCACATCCTACAACTACAAACCTTGTTAACCACATTAACCACACACTGATCACCATGTGATCCCTTCACCTCATACTCTTCCCCCCATTGAAACCAACTGTGTACTTATTAGCTTTGTCCACAGCTACTTTCAATAACTTAGTTGCACCAGGGGTTAGTGGTCCATTTGTTTTGTTAATCACAACAATAACATTTACCATCTTTCTCATTAGGTATTCCATAATGTATTCTAAAGCTGTGATTATAGGTGCACCCCTAGCATCCAAAATCTTACCATTGAAACACTCACACAAGTTGTTCAACAAGATATCTAATTTAGCTCTACATGTTTTAAGTATAATGAAGTTAAATAAGTGTATGTACAACTACTATTTAAGTGTAATGTAGTTAAATAAGTACTGTTGTTACCTCATAAATGGGATCTGGACCAACTGTGAGCAGGAATTTTAGCCAACCATTCAAATGCTTCTTTGTTAAACTGTTTTAACTCCTCCATTTCCCTATCAAAATAGGGCACTGTTGTTGCAGCAACACATCACCACAAAAGTTCTTTATATGCTTGGCCATTCCATTGTTTCTTCAAGTTTTCATGGATATGCCTAAGGCAATACTTGTGCTCTGCACAAGGGAAAACATTGGCCATAGCAATAGTGATACCCTGTGGGAAAAGACAAGTGTTAGTATATTAAAATGTTAGGCACCATTGTTGTGATAAAAAAAGTCAATTGTTTCTCCTAATCTTTTCTATCCCATCATCCTCTTGCCTTATCAAAAATAGGGTATTGTTGTTGCAGCAACACATCTCCACAAAAGTTCTTTATAAGCTTGGCCATTCTATTGTTTCTTCATGTTTTCATGGATAGGCCTAAGGCAATACCTATGCTCTGTACAAGGGGAACCATTGGTCATAGCAATAGTGATACCGTGTAGAAAAAGATAAATGTTAGTATATTAAAATGTTAGGGACCATTGTTGTGATAAAAAAGGTCAAATGTTACCCTTTGTTTATCACTGATAAAGGTGAAGTTAGATTCTCTAGTCATTCCAAGATCATCACAAAGACATTCCAAAAACCAAGTCTAAGAACAGGTTGTTTCTTTCTCCACAATGGCATAGGCTAGTGGATATATGCCATTATTGCCATCAAGTCCCATAGTAGTCAACAATTGTCCTGGATAAGGACCCTTCATAAATGCAACATCAAGTCCCAACAAATCTCTGCCACAAGCCTTGAAACCTTTCTTTAATGGCCCTAAACATATGTAGATTCTCTTGAACACTCTTGTTTGTAGATCAATATCTGAATCTCTTTCAACTTTAATCTTTATTGTTGTATAAGGATTTGCCCTTCTTAATTCTAAACAGTAATCCCTCAACATTGTATACTATTGACTATAATCTCCTTTAACTTGGTTGAGAGCAGCTGATTTAGCCTTAAAAGCTTTCATTCTAGACACACCCAACTCATACTTCTTTTGCAACTCATCTTGCAGAGCTCTAATGGGAATATCAAGGTTTTTCTCTATTTGCTCAACAATACCTTTAGACAAGAATTTAGATGTGCAAGCATGAATTTCCCTTGACTGCAAGCATTTATGTTCATCTGTATATGTTTTAACTTCCCAAGTCTTAGTATTTTTAACCTTAGAAATCTGCAAGGCCCATGGACATTCATCAACTGCTAGTGGTTTGGGCCTGCCTCTACCACCTAAACTTATCTATAACATCTAGCTCACCAGGAATTGGTTCATGATCCTGTTGTTGTCCACAGTTTGAGTGCATCATCATACTCAACTTTGCATCTATATTGAGTGGTAATCAGCCATATATAAAACCCACTTATTGTAAATTAAAGGTCCTTCACTCAGCAAAGATAATCCTCATCATCTTTCTGATTGCTCTATCACCCTTCCTTTGTATTATGTCATCATCCTCTGCTAGTGTTTCCCCCCATTCCCTCAACCAATGCTTCTACAGGTTCATAATTGTCATCATTATCATTTTCTTGTTCATTCACACTTGGCTGATCATTGATATTAGCAATCATATTATCCTCAAATGGATCAAATTCATGGATAACAATTCTTGAACAATAGATTCCACAGTCTCATTTTGAGTGGTATTGGAATTTGTAGGCAAAGGCTCAGGTTCTTGAACATTAACATTTGCAGGCAAAGGAACAGGTTCCATATTAATGACATTTATGTTTCTCCTATTTGCACTAGTCTTGGTAAACTTCCTTTTGGATGGGGATGGAGTGGAATTTGGAGTATGAGTTAGAGTGACAGTTGGAGTGGGATTGAAAGTTGGTGTGACAGTTGGTGTAGGATTGAAAGTTGGGGTAGGATTGACCATTGGGGTGGGATTAACAGTTGTAGCAATCATACTGCTAGAGGGTGTGACAGTTGTGGTGGGAGAGGGTGTGACATGTGGGGTGGAAGAGGGTGTGACAGTTGGGGTGGAAGAGGGTTTATGGTATTTTAACAACAACCCTTTGGTAGGAATCATACTGCTAGATGGCAACTCCTCAATAACAACACTGCTTCTAGGAGGAAGCATATGTGTTTACCTTAGTATCTATGTACTCACAGTACACCATAATCAGCTTATTATCCTTGATTTACTTAGCTAACACAAGGACATCCAAATCATTTCCTAAGGCTCTTAATCCTATATCTAATTCAGTCCCAGGAATCATATAATGATAGTAAATAGGATCATCATTAACATATCATAATTCTTCCATTACAGCTTTTAGCTCATAAACAGAAAATTGATCTATATCAAACCCATCGACATACGCAACTAACCCATTTTCATACCTCCTTTTCTTCAACTCTTTAAACTTCCCATCATGGTGTATTTTCATGGAAAACAGAGTAGTGTGTTTTTCTGAAAATGCAATCAACAAAACACAATTAACACAAAAAACTAAATGTAATTACATTCAACAAAGCACAATCAACAAAACTAGATAAAATCCAACATTAGGGCAAAATTGAATAAATTACATACCGTAATCAATAGGTCTTTGGTTTACCACATTGTTCTGTCTTATCTTCCAACATGTCCCGTCCATTTAGAAGCAAATAAATTTTATGGAATTATGGTTTCAATTTCTAGGATTTATTAGTATCTGATCTTGAATGAGAGTGTGGATTTGGGTGTGTTTTATTTGGGAGGGAAATGAAAAGTCAAAGTATATAAATGGATTAGTTAGGTAGGTGCGTACAACATTAACTCACAAAATAGCATGAAAAGACGACCTTACCCCTCAACTCAAGAGACTTAACGAAAAAAGTTAACGACCATCTAAAATAGAGACGGTCGGGGTTACAAGTTTCAAAATTAGGGACGGCTGGTGTACTTAAAATGAAATAGGGATGAAACCTGTTGTTTGGTATAAACCATATAGACGAAACGTGTAACTTTTTTAAATGTTAAATATTGCCTGATATATTATTTTTTGTCATCTTGTTCATTTGAACCTCAGGACATCATACCTTTAAAACAAATGTTACTTTTGTTATTTATAAAATTATAAATATAATAAGTTAGGGTTTATAATTATTTTAGATAATTATTTTGATATATAAGACATATTAAAAGTTTATAAATGATATATATGCAATTATGAATGTTAAGAGAGAATATATATGTAATTACAAAAGCTTATTAAGGATATATATGGAATTAGTAGTTTAAGTTGAATTTAGAGTAAATTGCAAAAACGGTCCTTTTGGTTTCGCTAAATTGCAGATTTGGTCCGTCGAATTTCGAAATTGCAAAAACAGTCCGTATTTGGAAGGTTTGGTTTCATTTTTGGTCCTTGGTTGACCTGAAATGACTAAAATACCCTTCTTAACGGACGGTTTTTGTATAAGAACAGAGGGGTATTTTAGTCATTTAAGGTCAACCAAGACCAAAAGTAGAACCAAACAATTAAAATACAGTCTGTTTTTGCAATTTCGAAATTCGACGAACAAAATCTGCAATTTGACCAAACCACAATGACCATTTTTGCAATTTACTCTTGGATTTATATGCAATTTTTGAGTTTTTGAAAAGATATATATGTAATTATGAATTTAAGTTGAATATATATGTAATTTTGAGCTTTTGCGAAGATATATGTGTGATTCTTTCCAAATAAAAACTGTAAATTAAGAGTTTAAATCCTTTAAATTAGTTAATAAAAAAAGAGTTAATTGCATAAATGATCTTTGTGGTCGTCCAGATTTAACGAAAATGGTCTCTCAAATTTTTTGTAACGAAAATAGTTCCCATGATTGTGAAACATAAACCAAATCCGTTACGGGTCACGGGACAATCCGATCTGCCACGTCATCACAAATTATTATAAGCCGAAAAAATCATCCCCCTAAATCCTCCTTCTACTTCGACAAGTGAAGCAGCGAAGTAGAGAAAGAGGGGATCTCTCTAATTAATCCGATCTGCCACGTCATCACAGATCGATCCCCTAACTACCCTCCTATAATCATGGCAGCACAAGAACAACCACCTTCATCATCACCAGATGCCACGTCATCATCACAAACCCTAGAAACCCTAACCCCATCACTCACTCGATCCCTTAGCAAACTCAACGCCAAGGCCCCTGAATTCGTCCCCCGCACCGCCCCCGCCGCCGTCGTATCTCCGCCTCCGCCGCCGCCGCCGCAGAACACGCCGGGGATCATTCATGTGTTTCCTAAGCCTAACTCATCGTTTCGTCACGCTCATTTACCCTTTGGGATGCCGTATCATAATCCTAATAAGAATGATACGCCAAGGATGCGGTTGTGGTTAGGAGGAGGAGGAGGAGGAGGAGGACGGGGGGTTGAGACTGAGCCGAGATGTTGAGCGTTCGGTGTGAGGCGAAAGAGCATTCGGTTTCGTTAAAAGGGATTGAATCTACTAGAGATATTAATCAGTTAATACAAACACTTACTGAGAATGAACAGTAATACCCCTTTACTAATTAATTTATAACTTCTTTAATGTATGTAATAATAACCTAAAGCGGGGTAATATGGTAAACTCAAACTAAATTTCCTATCTATTTATTGTGGACCATTAATTTGGGACAACTCAAAATGGAATAGCCGCGGTCTATGTTTAAACTATGAGCCTTGATCGGGATGCCTCACTCGTATGCCTAATTATGCCTATATATTTGGTGACACGTAGAGTAGTAGCGGTAAGTAGTAGTAAGTAGTAGCTTGTTTGTTTAAAAAACGTGTTTGGTAACGTAGATGCAACTATAATTATAGAGTGTAAAACAAGCAAATGCTTACCACTTGTCACTTGCCGCTTCTTCAGGAAGCATTTAAGATTGGAGTAGTTGGTCATGTTTCAAACGCTTGTTGAGGTTTTATAATCTTAGGATATTAATAATGGTGATCTTATTAAACTCTAGCTCAACGAGACTTTACTAACTTACTGCTTAACGGCTCTTTATATACTAGTAGTCCACTGAACGGGTCCTTACCAAGGGAATACTGACGTCATTTGTTGATCCCAGGTCACCTGCTAGTCCAACTTGTTCACTAAACCAATGTTGCAAAACAAGCAAATACTTGTCGCTTGTCGCTCCTAAACGCTTCAAAAAGCTTGTTGCCAAACATGACCTATATGTCTAAACTTATGTGTCAACACAATAATTTATTGGCACATCTATTAGGCACATAATCAGTCACAGTTTTAGGCCTCCAAATAATTTTCCTTAAACTATATGTTGTGATGTGTGTTAATGTTTATTGCACGTGTAATTCATGTTACTTAAGAACTACATGTGTTGTTTATGATGTAGCGGTTTATTTTATGAATACGGAGTTTATTTAGTATCAATGCTTATACTTAATCTAACCGACTGTTCACTATGTCTATTTGCTTATAGTTGAATTTTTGATCTCCCGGTTTTGTATGTATTAAAATGTAGCGGTTATATGTATGTTGCTTCCCTTAGAATTAGACCTTCTTCCACGGGGTAACGGAGGAGGTGAGATGTAGCCTTATCCCTATCCGAAGGTAGAGAGGCTGCTTCCAGAGGACCTCGAGCCTTGCAGGGAGTGAAGATCGAACCCTTAACCTCTGTCCTTCAGATGGAGGGGTTTTCCAACTGATCCAACCCTGCTTACTAGACCTAACCCATATCTAGGGAATTAAATTAGTACAAGACTTATAAATTTAATTAACCTTACATATATCCAATTAGTCTAGATCTATAGATCTGCTTTAACTATGTTTATCTACTGGTCATTTAGTAAACCTAAGCTAGTGTGACACATGTTCTTGTAATTGCGTGTCTAGGATAGTTCTCGCCCATGAACGATCGAGATTTGATTTATTTAAATGAGGAACTGAGTAGATTAGGATGAGTGCAAACATATTTGTGGAAAATGTTGTGGTTACAAATATGTTGCTTCCCTTACAATCATACGAATACGGATTTTAGTGTCTCCGCTTGTTTGCTAATCCTGCTGCGTTCTAGATTTTTTGTTAGTTAGGGGGGATGTCTATGGTTAACTTTATTATTAGTACAAGTTATCTATCTATTATTATGAGTTCACACAAATTATTAGTACAGTATATGTTTGTTAAGACGCTGCCACAAGTTATTTTTTCAACCTGTTTTAAGGATAATTAATGGAGGGATCAGAGGTTCTGATAAGTAGGAAGTTGGTTAGTTAGGGGATGTTAGTCAGCTTTGTTAGTACAAGTTTATCTATCTATTAGGGTGCTTTAGCTTTTACTAATACCATCTTTAGAAGCTATAGCTCTACTGTGTCCAAGTTCAAGTGTACTCGTAAAAGTAATCAAACTTGATTTAGGCACAAAATAAACTGTTGTACTTGCATTTTGTTTTCTTATATTATTAATCGGTTGCGATGCATCTATGTATATTTGTTAGAGAATGTTTAGAGTTGTAATTATCCGTAGATGTTTACCACTCTCTCAGGGTGGTTTAGCTTTTAGCCATATCCCTAGTTCAAAAGTGGTTTGGAATTAATTGCGTCCATCATCAAGTGTACTCGTGAAAGTATTGTATATTTACACCCAACCTCGCCTGTTTTGAAGTTAATGGAGGGATCAGAGTTCAGAGTTATCAGCAAGCGGACACGGGTCTATGGATTAGCATATTTGACTGGTTACTGATAAGTAGGAAATTGGTTTTTCAGTATACTATGACATTGTATGATGCTGTGGGTCAAATAGGTGAGTAGGATGCTGGTCATCTTCTTTGTATCATTGTTTTTCT
The DNA here is from genome assembly GCA_026074375.1 of Tanacetum coccineum. Classification (NCBI taxonomy): domain Eukaryota; kingdom Viridiplantae; phylum Streptophyta; class Magnoliopsida; order Asterales; family Asteraceae; genus Tanacetum; species Tanacetum coccineum. Next base: position 16,417 of record BQNB010120041.1, read on the forward strand.
CAGCTACAAGGTTGCATTCTTGTTCAGTTGTGCTGAGTATTCCTGTAATCATTGTTAGTTAATAACGAACTGAGATTGGAATTAGGCTTTTGGGATAGAAAACAGGGTGTTCTACTGCCTTTGCCAGAGATCCACATTTTGATCAAAAAAAATTTCGACAAATAAAACTACGGATATCCTTCAGCTGTGCGTATGTGAAACTACGGAACTTGTGATTTTCACAATTGACATTTATACACACATTTTGTAGGTGGAGTATTATTTCAGTGACATAAATTTGGCTACCACTGATCATTTAATGAGGTTCATCAGCAAAGACCCTGAAGGATATGGTAAGCTTTGCTACTTTCATCTTAATCTTATCTTAACTACTTATAAAGCATTAAGGACTTGCACTCTTAATTGAATTTTTAACTACAATGAAATTACTAAATCACCCTTAAAGGTATAGCCAAGTTTTCTTGCTATGGAAGTCTCTGACTTCCTCAATATTTTGCAGTGCCGATATCCGTTGTTGTATCTTTCAAGAAGATCAAAGCCCTTGTTAGCGGTCATGCCCAGCTTGCTACCATACTAAGAAATTCTGGAAAGCTGGTGGGTTTTTAATTTTTTTTTCTTTTCTTATAATGTCATATTCAAACAAGTTCATTCTTATCTGTCTTTATGATCATAACTTTAAAGGTTTCAATTTTGTTTAGGTGGTTAGTGAAGATGGGAAGAAAGTCAAACGTCAGCATCCACTAACCGAGGCGGACATGGAGGAGCTGCAGGTGCGTATGCGACGCGCTTCAATGTTGATCATATCATTTCTGTGACATTCAAGTTGCTTACAATGTTTTTCGCTTGTCTTTTGTTTGTAGTCGCGCATTATTGTTGCTGAAAATTTGCCTGAGGACCACTGTCATCAGAACCTAATGAAAATTTTCTCGGCTGTTGGGAGGTACCAGATTTACCCTAACTCATATTTCCTTAGCCCTTTTGACTATGTCTAGAACAATTTCGCGTTAGGAATTATGTAACTAATCTGATTCTTACGAGTCGTACTTGATCAGTGTAAAGACGATTCGTACCTGCCAGCCACAAGCTTCCAATGGCGGGGCAAGTTCAGCCTCAAGAGGCGCATCAAAAGCTGATGCAATGCACTTCAGTAATAAGGTAAGCATCAAAAACTTTACAATTATCTTTTAACATCTTACTTAATGTCTCCTTTATATGTATTTTCAGCTGCATGCTTTTGTGGAATACGAGACCATTGAGCTCGCTGAGAAAGCAGTAAGTGCCACCGGTCTTATAGATTAAAATTGCCTTCATCAGTCATTTCTTTATTAATCGAATCAAATTATTATTTTAATCAGGCTCTGGAGCTGAACAAAGAGGGCAACTGGAGGAATAGCTTGAAAGTCCGTTTACTGAGACGACCGGTATGTGCCTCAAGAACATATATTTTTTTCTTCGTATAAAGACGATATATAAGAAGCTGTTTGCATTAAGATAGATTGTTGGTGACTTTCATACTGTTTGTCTCGTTCCTGAATTCTGACCCATTTGACCCCATTAGCTAATGTTTTCTATTTCTTTCAAGTCTCAGGCAAAACCTGCTCAAGCACGTGGAAAGAAAGAGAAAGCCGGGCAGGAAGACGAAGCTGTCCATAAAGAAGATGACACATCTACTTCAGAGCAACATTCGCCGAATGAGAAGCACTTGGATGACACTCACCAACAATCTGAAGTCCAGTCACATGAGCATGTAGTAAGTGTACCTTCTACTTTCCCGTGAAGCCTGATCTTCCATTATTTTGTAGAAAATTTGTTGTATAAACTAATGATTTAGGAGGTATTATGCATTAAAATACACTTTCGGTGACTTTTTACCCATTTGATTAGCCATTTTGGGTGTGTTTGGTGAGGAGCGTTTAGGAGTATTTAGGAGCGATGAGTATTGAGCGTTGTGAATTTTAATGTTCGTTTGGCAAGCAACATGTAGCTTTGTCTTTTTTCGGAATGCTCCTTTTCCAAAGCTCCATGACCATTTAGGAGCTTTGAGCATTCAGGAGATGGTTTACACATAATAATTACAACCACAGCTACGTTGCCAAACGTTTTTATAAAAAAATACAGCTACTGCGTACAACTACTGCCCACTGCTAAAGCTATTTCTGCGAAACATACCCTTTATCTATTTTACGTATTTCACTTCTAATTGAGTTGTATGTAGCGAGTCTATTAATAATTAATGTTCATAGCAGGGTGAAGATCACTCAAACGAAAAGGAGGGTGGACAAAAGAAAGGGCGCAATCGTGGCAGGGGCAAGGGACGTGGACGGCCTCAGTACAACAATCACAACAATCATCACAACAACCATTACAACAATCATAACAATCACAACAACCGAGGCGCTCATATGGTCACACCACCTTCATCTAATTCCATCAACAACGAACACCCAGTTATTGGAAAACAGCCTCCAGGGCCCCGCATGCCAGATGGCACTAGAGGATTTTCCATGGGCCGGGGGAAGCCTATCAGTGTTGCTATCGAAACTTAAGGACCTAATCAAAGGAACAAACAGGCACGTGATTGTGGATTGGCTGGAATAATGTGTCGAATGTTGGGAGTAGGAGAATAGCTTTTTTACTGGTTAAGTGTGTAATCTAAAGTAAATGTTACGATATGGGTAAACGCGGAACGTGGGTTTTTTTTATATACTGTTTTAGATGTTAATACCCCATGTGTCGTTTTCTTTGTTAATGTAGAATGCCAGAAAAGACGCGTTGGGGGGTTTGGGTTGGTGCCGATGTAATTGATAAGAGCAAACAGTATGGGTTATATTGATGGATATGTGTTAGTTGACGGTTCTATCTGTTTGGTTTTGGTCATGTGTTGTCATGTCGTAAATTAGGCATGGATCGGCAAATGAAAAGCTGGACCAAATGACGGGACCAGAACCAACTATATTCGGTCTTGGTCTTTAAAAAAGATAAGAATTGGTTCATGTTCCGGGCATGTTCAGATTACTTTTGTTACTGTATATTCTGGTGACGGTCACGCTCTGGTTTAGTTTTAGTCTGCGCCTTGCTGATCCCTGCAATTCGACTGCAATATGTGTGGTTTTCATTCATTTTTCGAATATAGAATATCAAAATATTTTCAAACTGATTATGAGCAAATTAAAGCATATTGTACAAAACAAAAGAATTTGGAATTAATTGACAAATAGTATGTGGTTAATTTATTCAGCATTTTCCAGTCGAAGTTGACTTGGCTTAGGAGTGGTAGATGCACACATTTGTAAATGATGAGGTGTTTGAAAGCGAAATTTTAAAGAATTGAAATGGAATATGGTTGTTTTGGTAGAGCACAAGGCATGACAATGTGCTTCCTACAAGTCTATTGGTAATAGCGACCTATTCGGTCGGTCGGTAATTCTCTCGTTACCGACCGCTGGACCGCGTCCCTCCCTTACGGAGACCGAGTCGGACCATGCCCCCCCCTTTGAGATGCATTCAATGGTCGCCTTATGTGTATTTTTGTAGGGTATGTTTTTTGTTGTGATTGTGGTCGCCTTACTACAAGCATTTGGTCATGTGTTTGGTCTTATAGGGAGAAAACTGAGTTGGCGTTGAGGTGTCAAGGGTAACCGCCATCCCCCTTCATCATTCCCCATCCCCGCCCCAATCCCCGCCAGTGAATCGTTTTACATCTACATCCCTGTCTCTAACGAGGATTGGGGACCCCCAAGTGGATTTTCCGCCCTTGTTAGTTCAACATAAAAATTACATAACTAAAAGAAAATATAAAGAGTTGTCCTATAAAATATCTAAAAAACATAGATCAATTAAATTGCCATTCAACTCTAAATCATCGTAAATACTCAAACATCACATTGGTATAAAAGTATTGAATGTGTGCATTGAGACAAAATATTGGTTGAATAATATGTTATTAGTGCTTAATATTTTAAAAGTACCCGTTCTATTAAATATCACATACATATACAAATATACTTTAAGTATAATACTTGTTAATACTCAGTTACCATTTATTTCCCCTTACTCCTTCTCAGTTAAATCGGGTTTGGGGATCGGTCCCCGTCGGGTACGAGTTTTTTTGCCATCCTCAAAGGCTACCCACAATGGTCACCTCTGCGCCACTACAACGTCACCTTACCATTTTTTTGGGTAAAGGAGTTTACCCCGGTAAAATATATTAATCACAAAACAAGATAAGTACAATGGAATGTGGCTGAAGTACCACATTAACCTCAAACAAACGCTTGAACAACCTCTAAG
>BQNB010120042.1:0-20706 GCA_026074375.1 Tanacetum coccineum
TATTTTAGTTAATAGTGCATATGGACTCAACTTAAGTGGACCTTTGATCGGTCCTAACCTTGGAAAAGGTAGATATACATAAATAATTCGACCCCCAGATAGGTTTGATGTCCGCCCTTTTTTAGTCATGCAAGTTAAAAAAACATTTAGGTATTTCTTTACACATTATTAGTTTTGTTCGAGTCTGATACTCATAATGAAAATGCATGGCACTTCCAGTCGTGATTTTTAAAGATGGACCATTGACACCACATATTTAGGCAAGCATACAATAAGTTAAATCATAAGACAACATTATTTGATCTAAACTGAGTATGGATGCTTATTTACTTATGAACTATAAAGTTTTCTTTTTCTGAAATATGTCAAGTCAATGAGTCTAGCTAAAAAGGGAACATTTCTAATGCAGAATTTGAGTTGAAAGATATCTTTGTCTTTCTATTTAAATGCAATACAACCTCTCTATTTTTGTTTAAAATCATATTATGATTGTAATAATATTTCCTTTATGCTCATAATGACTATACGCAAGTCATATGTCTCTCCTCATTTCTATCAGCACGAAAACTAATATTTTTGAATATATGGCGCTGAAGATATTTTAAAACTTGAGACTTTTTAGATGGCCCTAAAGAAAGAACTACATGAACTTCTTGCCCATGTTAATTGCAACATGTATGATATTTGTAGGGTTTACTTTCTCATGTTTATATGCTTTTAGCAAAACTCTAATGGTGGCAGTAAAAGTGTACATTTTCGAAAATGTAAGTTAATATCTGTAAGTCTGTAAGCTATGGATATATTTAACTATAAATTGTATAACCAATAGTACTAATGCTACGATTCTAAGCATCAACACAATGCGGCAACGCGCGAGCAACCCAACGGAACACTCTTTAAGTCTTCAAATATTTTGCTGGGATCACCTATGTTGTGGCTTTATATGCATCTAAACTGCAGCTTCGATACTACTGTCACCAACACATGTACTTTCCAAATACCTTCATGTTTACACAATATCCACGCGAAAACACATGCCAACAATACTATTGTATAAAAACGCCCCATCGCAACGCGCGGGTCTAAAACCTTGTTCATGGCCAAAAGGCAACTATAATTGTAATACTACTTATCTAACAATGCAGTTCATGATTCATAAACCATAAATTATCGATAGCAGTTACTCTTTTGCGACTTTAAAAAAGTCACAAATGAACAAAAGAACGATCATCTTTGCATGTAACACAGACTTTCAAAATTTTCGACCAAGATAACATAGATGTTGACGTTTTTTGTCATGAATTTTAGATCAGGGTGACTCGTGTATAATCGCTGAGTGAGTCTTGAGTCGATTGAGGTAGAATGATCGCGTGTTCGCCTTTCAAAAGTGTGTCGACAAAGACTAAAAAACTCAAAATGCATGTTTTCGTTCATCTACACTTATGCAATGGTTCTACTGCATTATTAATAATATGCCACATAGACTTAGTCAGTGTACCGTCTGGGAAGGTCTCTTACTCACTAATGCATCCTCAGCTTTTAATTCCCTTCTACACCAATATTTATAAAGTTAGGTAGATTACATTCTCACTAAGTATCCTGACATCCCAAATAGACTTAAATGAACCATATCAAAAAGTTGAAATTGATGAGGTTGTTAAATCGATTTTCAATTCGGGAAAGAGAAATGGACGAGGAATGAGGATTCCAGAGTGGTTGTTAACAAAGGAGATGAAGCAAACAAAGAACTACAAGGTGTATGCTGCTGATTTTCAAATAGCGATGACTCGGTACACATATCCGGACTTGTGTTTTACCCAAAGGAACAACATATGTCACCCCGCCAAGGCGGGAAATGCGAAGGGGCATAACATAATGATGTCATCACACAACACAAATGGGTCTTTAAAAAGGAATTATACATGCAATAAATAAGCAAAGTATAGACATAAAGTGTCATAACAATACCCATAAAACTAATCCAAATCCAAAAGGCGTCTTTATTGATGAAACAAAAGTTCTCGCCAATAGAAAGACATGCAACAAGTATCCATAATTCAAACAATGCAATATTCAAGACATAAAAGCAGACTCTATTAAATCCTTATGGTTCTCTTTCTAGCCACCTCTTCTCTATCTTTATCCATGATGCTCACCTGTAAATGATGCTTGTAAACGTCAACTTAATTATTGGTGAGTAGTCATAGGTTTAATACAACGCCAAATAACTCGCTTTGAAATCACTTGATAAATAAAACATAGCTGTAGCAATACAACGAAACTATCATACAACGCTTAACATGCATCACATCATCCACATTGAGACGCTCAGCTCAAACATATACAACATATCCCTAACCACAACATTGAGAGATCACAGTCACTATTATCATTCCACAACAATGAGATGATCACGTCTCATATTAACAAATCCACAAAAATGAGACGATCTATTACAATACTTCTAACAATCTGTGTGTGATGCCTTGAGACTTGGTCATTACGCTCAAGCCAACCAGATCCATTTTATAATAGGCAAGTAGCCTCATAGATAACGATAGTCTCGTATAGCCTATGCCTCATTTACAACACATATCACAAGTAAACTAAAACTTATAAACTAGGCAATTAACATCATTTTCACCCAAGAAAACAAAGAAAAAGGGGCTATGAACTAACTCAGGTGCTAAAGACAATTCCTAAAAATCCTCGCCAAAGCTAAACAACAGATTAATAACACGTGTTACACGCTTCTAATCCAAAAAATTAAGAACATGTGAACAATCTATATGATGGAATGTTAATGGTGTTTATTTACCCTCATGGGTCACCCTGACACCATGCCCAACATTTACCAATTCGTTTACACACTTTTTCAATGTTCAACAATTTACCCGAAAACGCAGAATTTTAGTGTCACTTTACCATTTTCTAAACCACACCTACTGACCTTTATAAATTTTACCAAAAATCACCGGTTCAATATCATGAGTTTAATATCTCCTTGATTTTTCCACTAATTTATTTCCCCTCTTAAGTGCCCCAAATAAAATCAAACTTTTAACTACTCAGTTTTGGATCTGAACGAACACTAAAAAGTTTGGACCTAAAAACCATACTTAGACTCCAAATCAGAAGCTCTCCTTTGGGGGATTTTTAATAGACACATAGAACTAAACTCCTGTAGGTTGGATAATCCTAATTCGAATTTTAAGTGGGGGGTTTTTTTACCTCGTTATTAGACCTATATATGACCGTGTATTTACTACTTTAACTTCCTTTCTTGGTAACCAACATTTGACAATGACTTCCCTACTCTTTAAAAACTTCAAGGCCGCGAATTGTGTATGGAAACTAGGACTTCACTGAGCTTAATCATAGGCACCAGATACTTTCATTCATGCTTCTAACCTCTAGATATTCACGAAACAACACAGCCCTAAATTCTGCTCAAACCTAAATCAAGTTCTAACGCGTTCTAAACCCTAACGCTTACACCAACTCGCATCTAATTGATTACTAAGAAACCTATTACAGATTGTAAAACGCAATTTATAGAATTTTATGAAACCCTAGATCTACCATAACAATACTCTTGTTACACGAATTAATTCAATGATTTAAACTAGATTAAGAAAAACTAAACATATCCTTAAAGGCATTTTTTGCTTTCCTTCACAAAATCAAAACCTAAATTTTTTTCTACTTCTTTTTCTCTTGGGAGTCGGCTTCCGAAAAGCAATTTTAATTAATCTAATATCACTTGAACTAGGGTACAATTAGGTATGCCATCAAATAAACTTAAAGGACTCGCGGTTTTCTCTTCACACTTTTGATAATCATTTATCTTTAATGATATAGCTTTGTATATGGTAATTGAAATCTTTTAAACTTGGCCTTAGATTAATGAGGTTTTTTTGTAGGGTGCTTAATAGTTGGGTACTGGGGTGGTTCTATCTTGGGGGGTGTCCTGAGGGGTTTATGGGGCCGGGTTGGGAATCATCGGGTGGTTTGGGATTTTTTATTTTGAGAGTAGTTATTAAGCCCTTGAATAATCTAGATAATTCCTAATTAGAGTCCTAGTTTAATTAGGCTTTTATTTCCTTTTTTTTCTGATTTTTCCCTAAAATTCGCTATTTACTATTCATGTATATAAAAAATATTATTGTGATAGATAAGGAGAGATGTGTGTTTTGAATGGTATCAACGCTAAAGTCTGCTCCTCTCGGTTGTGAAGTTTTTGTAAATAACCTAAGCTAATTTGGTAACCATTTAGGCTTATAAACTAATTTGTAAAAATAAATTTTCATTTCCTATTCAATATTTTTTTTTTTTCTTATATGGAAAAGTTTACTACCAATCTTCAATATTTCAACACATTATTCATTTATATATCACACACTTCTATAAACGACTATTCTTAAAACCAAGTATTGACGTATCAATGCATGCACACGTCTTTCATATCCATTATCACCACACGTGAACGAATGGAATACTTAACACCAAACTCAAACACACTCAAAATGAGATGCCCATACACCTCAAAATGATATCAAGCACATAATTAACTCACTTATCCCACATAGAGAAAATTTGTGTGTTTGTGATATATAAGTTAGAGTGCGAGCGCTAATCAGTAGTTAGATAGATCACGCAGAGTTAAAAATGAACTCTTAGCCATTTCTAAAGGTTTAAACCTATACCTGCTCAAATCTACGTTTGGTGGTCGTATATCGTTGTCAGACATGTGTGTAATCGTGTCACTTATCTAGGAGGAGAGAGTTCTGCGTACTCCCGCTCGAGATAGTTGTGGATATGTGTCTCGCGCGGCCGCGATTCATATGCTGGGATCTGTAGAGTCAGAAGAGAAGAGTTAGTCTTTCATCATGGTTATTTCGGTAGACTTCATATGGTCTTCTCGCTCGAAGTGAAGACTCGAGACCTCGCTCTTTGTATTAGTTGATGTAAACGTTCACAAGGCAAAATCCCATACTCGCTTGAAAAACTCTTAACTTCACGGTCCATTATCTCTACAGGTTCCTCAACAAAACGAAGAGTTTTGTCAACCTTAATTTGTCAAATGGCCACATCGCTAACCTAGCATCGCCAAACACTTCTTTATGGTTTGACTATGAAACGTGTCATGTACTATCACTAAATGTCCGTAGGCAATCTCAACCGATATGCTACAGGACCCGATTCTTTCAAGAATCTCAAATGGCCCTACATATCTCAGTGCTTACTTATCCCTTTTTCCCAAAGGAATGCGCTTTAAGGTTAAGACACTTTAGCAATACCGATTACTACCGCTATATTTCTACAGTTGTCTGGCCTTTTATTAGCATAGCTCTTTTGACGATCTCTTGCGCTTTGAGCTTTTCTTTTTTCATGTACTTACTTATCTGTTCGTATCTAGTACTATCTCAGGCATCCCAGTCAAAAAACTTACTGTCTTCATTCTCTGACCATGAACAGGCGATCCGTACATATTCATTCCATACAAAGCTTACAAACAGAGCACAACCCAATGCTCGTTGATATTTACATACCAAATTCAATAACATATGCCATATTATATACTTCCAAAGTCTAAATCTTGCGATCAATTTGCCCATCCGCTTTGAGGATGCTAAAGCAGTACTCAAATCCAAATCGTGTCTCTAACACTTTTGATGTTTGCCAAAAACACCACGAGGCAAATCATCAATCTCAATCTGAGTTGTTTTTTTTTATGTGTTGATCATCACCAGAAATTCCATTCCTTGTCTATTATCTTCATCAATATAAATCTTTGCCAATTCACATCTTGAAATCTTCTTGTATAGCTAGAAATTGAGCTAACTTGATCAGTCTATCGACCATCACCCAAATCACATCATACTCACTACTTTGACCTTAGAAATTTAGTGATAAAATCCATTATGATTTTATCACATTTTCATGCAAGTATCTCAGGCTATTGCAGCAAGCTAAAAGTCTTTGACATTGCAACCTTCACCTCTTAAAAAAGTCCGAAATTTGCTAACATAGATAGCTATATCCTTCTCTATCTTATGGCCAACAAATTACTTGTCTCCACGGGTATAGTACGTCTTATCCGTCCCGGATGTACCAACTACCTTGATGCATGGGCCTCATCCATTTCACTTCCTACCAATGGAACCTAAATATATCTATAAAATACAAACTCTAGTCTTCTTTCCTTTCCATCTGTTGATCTAAACCATGTAGCCTTTCTGTGAGTATGTTTTCTTGCTTGAAGGCTCTTACTTTGGGCTGCTCATGTATCATTCATACTTACTCCATAACTGAATTAGTCATAGCATCGCTCTCGAACACGTCTAGTTTCACTCGTTCCCTTCCTACTTAACGATCGTCGCTCTCACACTCATTGGCCTTTACCTGGATGGTAGCGAATTTCGTTCTCTTAACTCACTATACAGTTTAATCTATTAAGGTTACTACACCATCTTTGCCCTCTTTTCATGTTGGTGGTCCAGGTCAGCAGCATTTATGCTGGAGAGTTTTCTAGCTTGGACGTCTACTTGGAAGTAGCCAATATTCTTGTCTTTACTCTTGATGGAGTAGTCATGGGACTTGCTCTTACTCGTCTAGTTTCACTCTCACTTTTACTAACGCATCAACCACTTAATTTTGATTTATCGAAGCGTCCACAAAATCAGTTTCAAAGTCTAGAAAGCCTCTTTGCTTCTGCGCCCACTTTATACTTCTAATTTCCTCTCAGTTTGGGAAAAAGTAAGGGTTTTAACAATTATTAGATAAGTTTGTGATGTTACGTAGGTTAAGTACCTGCCAATCCTCAATGAATAATCATATCCGGATTAGGTGTCATAGGTACTTCCAATTTTCACGGCCTCACTAATAGTAACCTTAGCATTACAACTTCTCTTACCTCAGTAATTCCATCACCTTAACTTCAAATGAACTCCTATGTTTATCTCTTCTTAACAAACGACACTGGTGCTCCTCACGGAAAATGACTAGGTCGTATGAAACCCTTGTCTTGCAACTCTCGAAGTTGTTCAGACAATTCTTGCATTTCCAAGGGTGCTAGACGATATGGAGACTTCGCAACTGACGTCGCTCCATGAACCAAATCTATGCGGAACTCAACCTGTCGTTGTGGTGGTCATCGACAAATCTTTCGGAAACACATCAATAAATCTCGTACGACGGAAATATCACTCAATTTTGGTTCATCTACCTTTGTGTTCATTAAGGTTTTCATGACTCCTTGAGTACGTTCACCATGAACCTGAAGTATCTCATCACCTTCCAACGGTATCCTAACCACCTTCTCATGACATACTATCACAAACTTCCTTTTGGACAACCAGTCCATTCCCACAATGACATCAAAGCTTCCACGACTCAACGGTATCAACGAACTCCAAGGGTTACGAACAATCGAATAGGATAACAAACGAATATCGAGTCAAAGGCTAGAATGCATATAGGAGATTCCACATATGCAAATAGACGTGGATCAAATGACATAAGAATCCTTTGAAAGAAAGGATACTGATAGCAGTTTTGTATACACTATAAAATATACTATAAAATAATATTCCCCAAACTAAACGATTGTGTGTCCTCACGCAATATCACATGCCTTATAACCAAATACCTCGAAAATTCCTCAAATTAAACCTTTAAAAAGTATCAAAGATTTTTGTTGAGAGAGATAAGAGATCACAAGTTATAAAACACCCGATTTCCCTTTTTCAAAGATTTTTCTCTTTTTATGATTTTTCTTGATAATTAACTACCTAACTACAACTTATTTGTGTTGACATAATGTATTGTTTTCATTACCTTTTTGGTAACTTTGAGGATCATAGAACAAAAAGCACAATTAAGTGTCTAAAAGATAACTTCATCATCCCCGATTTTTCACTTTTCCCATGCTAAGCTTAAAAATAAGATCACCGTTAACTACGAGCTAAGATGCTAAGACTACTTATAATTACAACTTGTGAATTCCTCTTCCCGACATAAATCATATATTTAGGTGTGTGTGTTCAAATTAATTTAAACCATTAAATCCACATATTAGATAGTTGACATCCGACCAAGCTTTACACATGGGCCTTTTGGCAAATATGTTAATCACTTAGCAAGATCACATCTCAAAGCAAACAAAAACCTCCTTAGCTAAGACATCGTTGGTTCACTTGTCCCATGAATGACTTTCTTCTCTAGCGATCCCACCGTCATCGGGTAAGTGCTAAGGCTTTTGACACCCCATCCGGAGAATACTAATCTAATCAATGCAACGAAAGAACTAACGAAACGTGCCTATATCCGAAAGAGCAGATCCGAACAAACAATCAAGCACCGAGTAACCACAATAATAATAATAATACTAGGTATCCGCAAATACTAAATAGAAGAGAAACTTACTATTTATACAACTCAATTTAACATATCTTCCAATTAGGGTAAGAGAATAACTCTCTACCCATACCACCATCCTTATCTTGAATACACATATAAAAAAAACATATTACACTACCACCTTACAACCAAACACAAATAAATACACTCATGGTCACAAGTCTACGTGTGTGATGCCTTATATAATTATGTGGCACACCATAATTATAAGTGCTTATCCTATTCACACGTGTACTTACTTTCCCAGACTAGAAGACAGCTACCCATTTCAATACAAAGTCACGCATATAAACCACCACCATATACCACATTGCACATCTTAAACCACTCCAACTTAACACATAAAGGATGCTCCATCAAATAACTACTTACTTATATCAAAATAAAATCGAAACGACATAAAGGAACGAAAGTCTCGCAACAATTCCCAAAAAAAAAATATCCTAAGAAATAAAATCCATTTTTAAACAACAGAAGAAGGATAAAGTAAGGGATAAAACATATGTTGGGACTTCGCTTGGGTTTTGACTTTGCCGTCCGCAAGAATCACCCGATCTGCCGCGGGTCCAGCCTATTACGCGAAACCGACAAACGATCAAACTATCCTATCTCCTTCGTCCATAAGAGGCACCTTATATGCTTAAGTCCATTGTGGAAAAACGTGTTCACCCACAAGACTTCTTACGGTGGGGGAAAACATTGCTAAAATACTAAAAAAGTAATATATATCATATCAGATAATGGTAGGCAAAATAACTAAAATGACAACTTAGCAAAATACGAGATATATAAGCTATGCAATAATAGAGGGAAAGCATAGCAGTTTTAGCATCAAACACTTAAGCCCCTAAATGCATCAACATGAAGGGACCCATAGTTTATATTCTAGGCACAACCACCGTACTTCTCTATAACCTATGGGCTCTGAATACCAATCTGTCACATCAACACCCCGCCAAGGAGGGAAACGCGAAGCGCGACGGAGAGGGAATCATACACACACAATGGCGTCTATAAGAGAGTAAACTAAAACATGCCAAAAATACAAGGTATAGACACGTGTTCAAGAAAATACCCCAAACCACATCAACACAATCCAAATGGCGTCTGACATTGAAATGAAGGCAGTTCATGTCAACGCCATGACATGCAAACATTCATAACATCCAAAACAAATAACGAAATCTAGATAACTAAACTTCGTCAGGCATGCCCTACATTTCATCTAGCCCACTTTTTCCTACTTAATCTCATCCTGCGAATCCCGAAATATGCTAGACGTCAACCTAAATGTTGGAGAGAAACATAGTTTTTCAGACACATATATTTCAATCCATTACTAAAACGATTTACTAATTCTGTGATTATAAAACAATACTTTTGCATGACAATTAAACAACAACAACAAGCTATCATTGCAATTCAATCCAATCATATCAAACCAACAAATCATATATTGGGTAGGCGTACCCATCCGATCCCTCATAACCCACACCGAGTAGGCGTACTCATTCGATCCCTCAAACACTAAGCAGATGACCTAAATCGCTCTTGGATCATACCAAAGTCCCTGTGGTTTCCCTCTAGCCCAGGCTATGGATACCCGCAAGTAACCCTCTTGTCTAGGTCACAGTACCTTCCACTAAATAGGCCATGGATACCCGCAAGTAACCCTCCTGACTTAGTCCACACGTTAATATCACATCACATATCATGTAGCACATAACGCATATCAGTCACATAATAGTCCATGCATTTACACTAACACATAATCACAGAAATTTTAAACTCATTTCCACACTTGCATCATTTCCATCCCAAGTTTAAAACGCAATAAAAAGTGGGACTATGTAACTCACCTGAATGCTCAAACGCAGCTTCTAAATCCTATCACGCAACTATACAAACAAATAAACACAGTTACACGCGACCAAGCTAAAAGCTCCAGTCCATGTAACACACATATGATGGATGTCCAAGGGTTTGATTTACCATCATGGGTCACCTCAACATCATGCCCAACCTTAACCACTTCATTAACACATTACACTGGTCAACTACAATTTATTCAGAATTGCAGAATTTTAGTGTATCCTTACTAACTTAAAAACCTTACTTGCTGACCTTCATAAATTATACCAAAAATCACCTAAGTTCATTTATAAGTTTAATAACTACCTTGTGATTCCCAAGCTCTCATTATATGTGCAACTATCCTAAATAAAATCCAACTTCAAAACTGTCCTAATTCGGATCTGATTGCACCTTAAAATGTATGGCCCTAATACCTACTTCGACCACGCAAACAAAAGCTCTCCTTCTGTGTTTCTTTATATACATATTAAAACTAATCACTGTAGATTAGCTATCACTAATTCCACTTTTAAATTAGGGTTTTATCCTCTTAAACATGACTTAATTCTGACCCGTATTCACTGTTTTGACAACTTTTCTTGTTACAACCAATTGACTAACTTCCCAACCTCAAAAACCTTTGAGGCCGGACTTTTTGAAAACTAGACTTTCTGAACTATAATTTAGACGTAAGATTCATAAAAAAATGTTTTTATCAATAAGATATCATCAGTTGAACACAGCATATAATATGCTCAACTCTAAATCATGTTCTAACGCAAACCCTAACATGCAACATGCATGATCATAACCCTAAACTAACCCTAATCATCATACCATCATTAAATTTCATATATAATCTGTAACTTATGTAAACCCTAGATCTATCATAAATTATGTTACATGAATATCATAAACTAACTAAGATGAACATACTTACCTTGAATGCTAGCACCTTAACAACAATTCTTGAATGTTCTTGGATCAAACAAAAATTCGTACACTCCTAGGGTTTTGGGGGCTGATATTTGGTCGACAAAGGTTATGGGAAAAATAAAACTGTGCTAGGTTTATTTGTATTTATACCCTAAAATGATTCCTTATCCCTTAAGACCTTAGAGTTTGACAAGTTTGGGCTTCCCTAATCCTTATCCTAAACTCCTATCGATCGTCCTACCCCCCCCTCCTTTTCTTACTAAATTTTTATTTAATTAATAATTAAACTAATTAACTTTATTACCTAAGTTTCATAAAACCTAAGCTAATTTGGAAAAACCTATTACATAAACGCAACTTTACCTAAATTTTTTATAAATAACTTATCAATTCAAATTTCACTTTCTATTTTTAGAAGTCTACTATAAATATAACCCAAAAATTTCACTCACATTCACTTAATTCTAACATGAAACATTATCCTATAAACGCTTAAAACACAAATCATCCTACTATTGACGATAGCATTACATGCAATACGCCATTCCTTTCCATTATCACTATACGTGAACAACTAGAATACTCATCATCAAACACAAACGCACTCAAAATGAGATGATCATCCACCTCAAAATGATTTCATACACCTATTAAAACCACTTAGCACACATATATAACATATAGAACACAATAAATCACACAAAATGAACTCTTAGCCATTTCTAAATGAATCACTAACCTGATTAAATCACGGATGTCACATAAGATAATTTTGTGTACTCTTTAGAAGTCAAAATCTAAGCATATTGTGCATAATAATTTATAAGTTTTTTTTCACATGTAAAATATACGACAATACCAAAGAAATAAGTAAACTCATCCTTTTAATTGGTCTCACGCTTAAGACTAATCTTAGGCTTAATGAAACACATTTGGAAAATCTTTTGTTTTCTTTTAAAAGAGTGTTTGTGAGGGTCAAAAAAGATTTCAGATATATATCAATTCATTATTCAAATTATGATTGATATTATTCTTCGAATCTAATTGCCATGTTTTTGAGTTTGGATATGAAATCAGATTCATTATTTTTCTAGCTTCAAGATTATATCAAAACCATAACAAAAGATATTATCTTGAATCTACATACTCAATCACACTAGGTTGATATGAAAATAATGTCATCCCTTTCAAAGACGAAAAGAATATACATCGGTTCATAACTCACACTTGTGATAATGATGTTATATTTAGTCTACATGTCCAATAGGTGTGTTTCTATTATTAATATTAACATGTTTAAAATGCACGTCAAAGTAGGATTAACGACTTGAATGTTTCGTCCGAGATATTCAAGTAATTTACCTTGCAATGCATTTGGTAAAGTTATCATTTCTGAAAAACCAAACACGGGCAAATGCATAATATATGTAACTTTGCTCATACAATTCAAAAACACGAATCAAGACTCAAATCAAAGACGGATCTCCCTATGGAGGCAAATAACCTTAATTATATTATTTTTAAAAGACATGCAAAGGTGCATTCTTAGAACGCTTTAATGTAGCATACTCCACATTGTCACACTTAAGTATACTCCTAAGATCTAGAAGACTCAATCATGTTTTAACTTACAAAATCTTGCTTGCTCTCTCATTAAACCCTAGAATTATAAACACATTGATTAGAATTTTGAGAACTGAAATTAAAACAAATTAGTTGAGTCATATAAGGGCCAGAATAGTATCAATGCAAATTTCAATTTTGCTACACTCCATTAGGCAAATGTGGGAATTCTATTTTATTCTAAAATGAGAATGACTACTAGAGAATCTATTGCACTAGAAATTCAATTTAACCTAACGGTTGAATTGCTTCCGGGAAGGAAGTTGGGTTCGTGGTATAACCCATAAAAATGGTCATGTTTAGCCTCAATTGAGCACCACTAGTGATAGTCTCATATTCATTCTCTAACTTGATTAAATTGTTTCTTTCTAAATATGTCTAAGTTATTTACATTAACGAACTTTGTATTCATTATGGAGCTTATTAGTCAAGATGTGTAATTAAATTTCTCTTTAGTTGATCTAGACTACTTGCACCTCTCATATGTATTTTTGTGATTTCAAAATGCTAACTTCTTCTCGTGAAATATGATTATATTTTCTTCATGTTATTTTGATACTCAATCATTACTTGCTTAATTGTTGAATGCATAATTATTTTGACGGTTTTGTTTTTAGTTAGCAATCCCGATTTAATATATCTAATTTATCTTTATGATACGTGTTATTAAATGCTAAAAACTACATGCTATTGCATGATAGATCTGTGACATTATCATAGTGTTAAAAAAAAATTGGAAAAAAAAAAAGATTTTTATATGACTACGTTCTTTCTTTGCACCAT
Organism: Tanacetum coccineum; assembly: GCA_026074375.1. Lineage (NCBI taxonomy): Eukaryota > Viridiplantae > Streptophyta > Magnoliopsida > Asterales > Asteraceae > Tanacetum > Tanacetum coccineum. The sequence goes on from BQNB010120042.1 coordinate 13,618, forward strand.
ACTATATCATTTTGGTCCGTCCCATCTAGATAAACATATAGATGTCACATACTTTTGTACATCAATATATTTGATTGTTATGATTAATACACTTAAGTGACTTAGTGTCTTTTGAGTTTATGGTATTGTCTCATGTCACTAAAATTTATCGAGCACACATGCATAATCATCTTAACCCCTAGGATTTTAGTTTAGATCACTTTGATCATTATCTTATTTATTTACTTGATTCTTTTCTTCATGAAATACGTTTTTCGTCCCTCGTCGTAAACGGTCAAATACTCAAAACTCCTCATAGTAACTCGTTCCCACTCCTTTGTTACTATATCAACCGTCTCATATCTTTAGGGATCCGCTCCTTAACTATAAACGGTTATATCACTCATTTTTCATACCTAACTCATTACACGAAAACCTCAATCACACCTCTACCACTATATAGATGGCTAATATCTTCTCTCCACCATTTCTGCTACCACCTTTAAGATAACCTCATACCTCATCATGTGATTGTTCTATGAACATTTTAGCAACGCTTGAGAAGAGCTACGTAACTTCACAGTTGAAGATCGTCGTATGCTAACCATCATCCTTCTTGACATTCTCAAGCTCATCGCTTTCGTCATCATTTGTTTTCTTCTTTATTTATTTTTATTATTTGATACGTTATGTCCGGATAAGCACGAATTAAGTGGGAGGGAATACAGGGAAACATTCGATCACATAAGTCTTTCATCACCAAATATTCTTAAAAACTCACAAACATAATTCTTATTCCCAAAGAAACCGATTTAAACTAACCTTTACCCTACGGACTTATTTCGTTTTCCATCACACATGTACACCTCGTTTACACAAACCAAATTGGTGACCAAGATCATAACTTGGCTCTACCCAAACTATCGTTGTTAGACTAATACCTCCTCAAACAAGAACACTCATTTCTTTTTCCATAAGAACACTTATTTCTTTTTCCACAACACAAGTACACCTCGTTCATACAAACAGATTTGGTTCTTGTCTCCTACCCTAACACACTAGTACACCACGTTCACATATTCTTAAGAATTCACAAATGTGATTCTTATCCACTAGAAACCAACTCACAAGAACACTTAACTTTTATTCTAACACATAAGTACACAACATTCACATAAACCACAATTGGTTCTAATCACTTACCCTAACTTTACTATTAGGATCAATACCTCCTCAAAACAAGAACACTTCACTCTTTTGAATATCTTCGTTACAAGAACCTTCAACCCTTAAGTCAACCTTACAAAGCACGTCGTCCTACCACACACTTCAAATAACCTTACAACAACAATCAACTCTTGATGGTAATAGATAGTTTGTGAACCATCAATACTTTAACACAAAACCTTGCAAGTATACTTCACTCTTGATTGTGAAAAAACCTTTGACCCGTATGTCGATCATACACAACCCTATCACTAAACTTCACTCTTAATAGTGATGACTACTTTCACATACCCAAACCTTGCATGAAACACTTCAACCATACACTCAAACCTTACAACTATACCTTACTCTTGATAGTAATATATAGTTTGGAAAACTTCAATCCTCACAAACATGATACTCAAAAAATATAACTACACAATCTTCACTATCTTTATTTGAAGAACATCATCACCCTTACCAACAAATGTTGGTCCTCACTTGCAAACTCCCATGCCAAATAAATTATCTCCTCAAGAACATTCCACACTTATCCAATAACCATTACAAGTGATCCCTTCATTTTTTCCACAATTGAGTCTTTTAGTCTGTTTCCACTTACTAGCAAGTGAAAAACATAAATAAGATATTCAATCTTCAAGTGTTATTGAGTCACCGCATTGTTGTGTCTTTCATTTTTCTTTCACTAAGAAATAACTACCACCTCATCTCACATATCCACCTTTGATCGTAAACATTGACAACCAACAATGCACTTGTTACATTGGGATCACATGCAACCCAATCACTCTTGTCATTATAACGTCAAACGATATAATAATTACTAGAACTGTCTTTGCCACCTTAAAGCTCAACACCTTCCCTCTTTGTTCTTGCTCATCCTTTCCCACTTTCCATTATATGGAACCATTTTCATTTACTTCTAGGTCCCATTTAAAAAAAAATATTTCATTGTTCACTAAATTATACTAGTTAAAATAAAACTATTTTTCGAGTATATATGTTGACATGACGTATTAAAATATCATTGACATCAATTTACTTTTACATGTCATAATTTTTATTTTACTATTATTATTATTACTCTTCTAAGATAAATACTTAGATATGTCTCTCAACCAATCAAGCACACTATTTACTATTCAAATCATGTTTTTCCACATCACCCTTATCATCAACATTTAGTTCCTACCCAAAGTCTTACAATATGTTTTCAGAACCTTACACTGAAAAAGCATACAATAATGCTTAAGCAAAAGAAACCATGAGGATATTAGTAATCTCTCATTACAACCTTGATAAAGTCTAATCCGATACTCAAATCATCATCTTTGATAGATAATGAATTCTTAAGGAACATGTCCATTCTAAAACGATAGTACTCCTTATCCGAATGAATCTTGGATGAAGTCATTCTTAAAACAACGGTGAGTCAAACTATAGAACGAATTATGTTCCCCGTTATTAAAGTTGTGTAGATTGTTGGATAAATTTAGGTCAATTATCTTAAGTCATCGAGCATAGTGTCTTGGTTCTTTTTATCAATGGTTTTTTTAAATAGATTGCAATGTGTCTAGTTTCCAGCATTCTTAAAACGTCCATAATTTAGATTATCATAACCTAAGACAAGCATACACGTCCCCGATAGTATAATTACAATATGTATTCATGCTATCAGATCCCCTATTTTATATGATTTCTGTTACTATATGTATTCTTACTATATGTACTTTTGATATCATAATTAATAATTTTGCTATCTTGTGAGATTATTATTTTTGACACTTGCTATCATGATGCTTAACATCTTTATGACTTGGTATGTTATCTTTTTTGGACCCTTACTTGCTATTGTGTTCATGATCAAAGGTTTACATGCTAAGTGCCCTTTGGATTATGGCTACAAAAACTGGGTTTTCTCGCCCTTATTTTTGAGGGTCTCTACGACCAACGGATCCAAGAATGATAGATCCATCAGTGCTTTTGGTAGATCCGTCCCTAGCAGAAGCCAAAATTCAGAATTTCTTAATTTTTAACTTTTAGCACTTTATCTATAATTATGCTACTTGCTCCTAAACATTATCTTAAATCTTAGGATCAAAATACTATTCTCACTATATCTATTCTTTTGTACAATATCATAACTATTACTGTTATTATGTATATGTGCGCTTGTCTACTAACTTTGTTTTGTAGTACACTTCCATAACTCAATTACGTGGTGTCCCAAACAAAGGGGAGCTTCCGACAAGCACTTAGAGAGTGCATCTTGTATACATTTAGTTGCACATACTCATCCAATGGAGTATCTAGTTTCGCACTAACATTTTTTTGTCCGGTTTTTGATAATACCTTGATGCCTCGAATACGGGGGAGCATTCGTCAAGAAGAAGCATACACGCATTTATCATATATTTCTCTTATTGCTACATGATATATATATATATATATATATTATAATATATAATATAAATATAATATAATACTATATATAATTATATAATATATATAAATAATATATGTAAACTATATATATATATATATATATATATATATATATTATGTTGCACAAAACTAACTCTTGATGTAGGTTAAGTCTTTGTAAGAAATTTGATCCATGGATTCATTTCTAACCAAGGTCAATAATCATAGGAGTGCAAGGAGCTAGGGGGAGCTCGAGGGCATCAATATAGATAGCTCAAAGTTGCTTAGAAGATGAAGATTGAAGTATAACTTCACTAAGGATGATGCAAGCTCGCCTTTCTGGAGAGAAACAAAGTTTAACTCCAAGGACACGCCCTTCTAGGGATGGAAGAGTGTTAACAGAGAAGGATCAACGGATTAGAGCATACACCTTTTTGTTTTGACAAAAAAGGGAGAAGAAAGAGTATGATGTGATTTGGGTGATGGTCGATAGACTGACCAAGTTAGCTCAATTTCTAGCTATACAAGAAGATTTCAAGATGTGAAGTTGGCCAAGATTTATATTTATGAGATAATAGCAAGGAATGAAATTCCGGTGATGATCAACTCAGATTGAGATGGATGATTTACCTCGTGGTTTTGGCAGACGCTGCAGAAAGTGTTAGAGACACGATTGGATTTGAGTACTGCTTAGCATCCTCAAGCGGATGGACAAAGTGAACGTATGATTCAGACTTTGGGAAGATGTAATGAGGGCATGTGTTATTGATTTTGGTTGTAGTTATCATTCGAGCATTTGGTGTGCTCCGCACCGTTAGAGTTTGAGGTGGGTGATAGAGTACTATTGAAGGTGTCGCCTTGGAAAGACGTAGTGCGTTTTTGAAAGAAGGATAAGTTGGCACCCAAATACATAGGACCATTCGAGATCCTTGAAAGGATCGGCCCCGTAGCTTATCGGTTAAGATTGCCCGAGGAGTTGAGTAGTGTGCATGACACATTCCACGTGTCAAATTTGAAAAAGTGTTTGACGGATGCTAATTTTCATGCACCGTTGAATGAAATCAAAATCGACAAGACTTTACATTTTGTTGAGGAACTCGTAGAGATTATGGACCGTGAGATTAGGAATTTGAAGCGTAGTAAGATACCACTTGTGAAAGTTCATTGGAATTCAAAGCGTGGTCCCGAGTTCACTTGGGAGAGCGAAGACCATATGAAGTCTAAGTACTGTTAGTTATTTGTTGATCGTGCTGTTGAATCGGCTAGTTAAATCTCGGGACGAGATTTCCTTAAGGAGGGGATAATGTGACAACCGTGATTTGAGCAGGTTAGTTTAAACCTTTAGAAATGGTTAAGAGTTCATTTTTATGTGTGTAAGTGTTGTGCTATGTGAATTTATGTGGGCTAAGTGAGTTAATTATGTGCTTGATATCATTTTGAGGTGTATGGGCTCATTTTGAGTGTGTTTGAGTTTGGTGTTAAGTATTCCATTCGTTCACGTGTGGTGATAATGGATATGAAAGACGTGTGCATGCATTGGTACGTTAATATTTGGTTTTAAAGATTAAGCGTTTATAGGAAGTGTGTGATATGGGAAAGGAATAATGTTATTGAAATATGGAAGTTGGTAGTAAACTTTTCATATATAGAAAGTGAATTAGGAAATAAAAAGTTATTTTTAGAAAGTAGTTTATAAGCTAAATGGTTTACCAAATTAGCTTAGGTTTTTATAAAAACTTAAGGTATTGAAGGTAATTAATTAATTAATTTTTTTATACATGAATAGTAAATACGAATTTTAGGAAAAAAAGAAAAAAAAGGAAATAAAAGCCTAATTAAACTAGGACTCTAATTAGAAATTATCTAGGATTATTCTAGGGGCTTATAAATACAAAAAATAAAATCCCAAACCCCCCTATTGCTTGTTCGGCCGATCCCAAGAGAAAAAGAAGGAGAAAAAAATTTAGGGTTTTGATTTTGTGAAGGAAACAAGCTTTAAGGTATGTTTAGTTTTTCTTAATTAGTTTAATCATTGATTTAATTCATGTAACAAGAGTTATGGTGGATCTAGGGTTTCATAATATTCTGTAAATTAAAGTTTATAATCTAATTAGGGTTCTTAGTAATCAATTAGATGCGAGTTGGTGTAATCGTTAGGGTTTAGATCGCGTTAGAACTTGATTTAGGTTTGAGCAGAATTTAGGGCTGTGTTGTTTCGTGAATATCTAGAGGTTAGAAGCATGAATTGATATGATTCCGGTGCCTATGATGAAGCTCAGTGAGTCTAGTTTCCATAACATCCGGCCTCGAAAGTTTTTAAGGTCGGGAAGTCATTCAAATGTTGGTTACAAGAAAGGTTGTCAAAGCAGTAAATTCGGGTCAGATTTAGGTCAGATTACGAGGTGTAAAACCCCCACTTAAAATTCGAATTAGGATTAGCCAACCTACAGGAGTTTAGTTCTATGTGTCTATTAAAAATCCCCCAAAGGAGAGCTTCTGATTTGGAGTCTAAGTATGGTTTTTAGGTCCAAACTTTTTAGTGTTCGTTCAGATCCGAAACTGAGTAGTTAAAAGTTTGATTTTATTTGGGGCACTTAAGAAGGGAAATAAATTAGTGGAAAAATCATGGAGATAGTAAACTCATGATATTGAACCTGTGATTTTTGGTAAAATTTATAAAGGTCAGTAGGGGTGGTTTAGAAAATGGTAAAGTGACACTAAAATTCTGCGTTTTCGGGTAAATAGTTGAACACAGAAAAAGTGTGTAAACGAATTGGTAAATGTTGGGCATGGTGTCGGGTGACCCATGAGGGTAAATAAACACCTTAGACATTTATCAAATGATTGTTACATGTGCTTAAGCTTTTGGCTTAGTAGCGTGTAACACGTGTTATTTTGTTGTTTAGCTTTGTGCGAGGATTTTGGGAATTGCTTTAGCACCAGGTGAGTTTTATAGCCCCTCTTTGTAACACCCCCAAAAATGAGTTGCAGCGGAAATGTGTCCGGGAATGTTACTTCATAATACAACATCACAAGATACAAGAGAACGACCTCTAAATGTGTCGTTTGAAAATAATCTCGTTGATTTTCTTGAAATTAATATAACATTTGTCCCATAATTTCATCACAATAAAAAGCTTGAAAACAATACAACGAGATTTGATCATTTGAATGTAAGTAGAAATCCATGAATGAAATCCTGTCAATTTAGACCCCAATGCACATCAAGTAATCCAAGCATCTAATCCACCTGAGAAAAACATGCTTAAAAATGTCAACATAAAGTTGGTGAGTTCATAGATTTTTGTAAATGTAAATATTGAATTCAAAAGAGTATAGTGTCTACTGCTTCACCGCAGTATAATAAAAATGTTTAATGACCAGTAATGTTCAACAAAGTAGTGTGGACCACAAGATTTCTAAAATGTATGACTACTATAACAAATACAGTATCACATA